>CABHPH010148876.1:0-22589 GCA_902168325.1 Peromyscus nudipes | reverse complement strand
CTCTCTCTCTCTCTCTCTCTCTCTCTCTCTCTCTCTCTCTCTCTCTCACACACACACACACACACACACACACACACACACACACACGTCTGTTTTCTCTGTGCAGAGACCCACTCTACACAGACGGTGCAGAATTCAGCTAAAGCCTTTAAGGAAGCCCCACTGCACATTTCTGGAATTCTTTCTTGGCTCAGTTATCTGTTGTTTGTTATTCTGCCCTGCAGCGTCCAGCTTCATCAGAAACCCTGACCTTGGTCACTGTCCTGGTTCATGTTCAGTGAGTGGGCATGCCCATTGGGCCCTGCTCTGTACTCTGAGCTTGCTATCTCCAGTGGAGATTTTGGAATGAGCTGGGACTCGAGTCTACTCCATGGATCACATGGTGAGGTCTGCACGCCGTGGTTTGTTTTTCTAGCTTCATCAGAAACTCCAGTCCTGTTCCAGTCACTGCATTGTGGCCAGAAGTCCTCTTTCCAGGACACAATTCCATGAAGGTTATCCACCCGTCCCCACCTTCAGCGTTAGGACACGGGATTCCTTAAATTCACCTCTGCTTCCTAGAGTTTAGAGACAGCCCACGCCTCTCTAGCCTCTGTCTTTTCTCTTAATTTTTTTTCTGCCTTGGTTAATTTTTCAGCTTCCTACAGGAGAGACTTTGCACCCTGTCATTGTTAGGTGTGTTACGTATAAAAATCGTATATGTGTTTCTTACAATGAAAAATAGCCAATCTGTCTGAGATGCTCATTCCTAGTACAGGCCCAGGTAGAAGCCTGATGGTGTTCCATGTGAGGTCAAACATATGGAGTAGACTGATGGGTAATGTGAGTTAGGAACCTGCTGAGATCCATCCATGCTTGGGGTCAACCCATTGAGTGACCCTGAAGTGGTGACCAGACCTCTGTGACCCTCTCTGCTTTATACTTCGAGGCAGTGGGAGGATAAGATTAGCCTCATGGCACCATGACAGCCTCTGTTGACTTCCTGACTTTGATGCCCTCCACTCCAGCGTTCTAAGTTTCACTCTTCTGGCTATTCAGTGCATTCATTCATGGATGGCATGGTTCTTCTGAATCATTCCCTGTGGTTCATTCAGGTAATGAGCTTCCATACTCAGTGCATGAAGATAGGGGGACAAACTAGACCACTCGGGCTTTTAGAGAGCTAAGTCATCAAATGCCACTGATGGCGGTCAGTTCCTGGAAAGGAAGAGGTGATGAGAGGGACGGATAGTCGAGAAAGTCAGTTTTAAGGAGGGCTCCCTAAGGAAGTGATGTTCAGTGCAGCACCTAGGTCCAACAGTCAGAATGTTAAGGGATAAAAGGAAACAACATGGACAACGGCCTTGAGCGTGGAAGAGAACAGATGTTAGAGGAGTTGAGAAAGTGGGGAGTTGAGGGGCCTGAGCAGAGCCTGGTGAGGTGAGAAGACCCACGCAGGGAAGCCAGAGCAAACAGATGATTGTCTGTGTTTATTAGATAAAGTGCTTCGTAGGTGCCCTGAGGTCCCTGCTATCAGGAATGCCAGGATTTTCACAGCAGGAATCAACTGAAACAATCCCCAGAAGTGGGGTGCAGAGACGGGTCTCTCAGGAAAGCAGGTGGCCAGGCAGCTCATGAACTCTCTGTCCTTGTACCCAGGGCTCTGGATGTGTGGGTGAGTGTCTTGTGATGCGTGGAGGGGATATATGATATTGATAGGCCTTCTTGAGCTTCTGGCTGGCTTCAGATCCTGTGTCATCCAGCGCCTTCTTGCTGGGTGTGCCTAAGGATCTCATTGGAGCTCCTGGCTTAGATTTCCCCATCTCTAAGCAGGAACATTAGTAGCAGTTTCCATGTGAGGAGCAGATACTTTAAGGTATCTCTCTGGCTTCTGGATGTCTCACTGAATTCCTTGGGGGCTGCTCACTCAGGGGCGGGGTTGTCCTGCCTCATCAGTGGAGGTAGGAAGGGGAAACTCTGCTCCCCCTAAAGTACAGAACCCAGGACCACTGAGACCAGAAGTCATGGAGCTAGGCTTCCACTATGAGCTGGCTTTTCCAGCCTCAGTTTAGGTCTGAGAGTGAGTCTCTAGCCATGGCTCCTAAACTGTTCCTCCCATAGGGAGACCGTGGAGCAGTCAGAGGTGGACCTGGGGCAGCAGTATCCGGTTGAATGTGTCGGGTTTCTCTGTGTTAACAGTGAAGAGGGGGATCTCTCCGACAAGCCGTCCTTCCTGTTTGACTCAAGTGAGAAAGAATGGGAAAGGAGAGAAGGAAAACATGGAGGTGTCCTTTGCCAGTGAGAGCTCCCTGGGCCTTCCTCAGACTGAGGCCCCGGGGATCTCCTCAGCTAGGCTGGAGCTTGTTAGAGCTGTGACTGAATGACTCCCCTGGCGCAGCCAGCCCTGTTAAAGGCAAGCATCTCCTGAGCTGTGCTCAGCTCCTCATGACAGAGCTGTGGTTCACATGGGGCCCGGATTCCTTGGACCTCGACTTCTGCATCAGTGCTAGGAACGGCTGGAAGTCATCTCAGCCTCTGATGTGGTAGTTTAAGTCTCCAACTCCCAGGATGGGCACTGCCCTGCGAGCAGGATTCTAACACGGCTCCACCACCCTCACAGAGCCAGAAAGCCCAAGTGGCTCAGAGCAGTGAGCCCAGGCCCCGTGCGCAGGTAGGGCCCTCAGGATGCTCATTCCTGTGGGTGGGTTCTGGGATCCCCTCCCGACTCTGTCTGGTCCCCTTCTTTCCATCAGGGGACATAGCTGTAGAGCTTACATGGTCTCAGGAAGCAGGCCTTGTCTGATGCTCTTCTGAGTGGGTCAGGTTAGGGCCAAGTGCAGGGCACCCAAGACCACCAGAGGTGGAAACTGCCTGAGAATCCACTCGTTCTCAGAACCTAGCTCTGTAGAGGATGCGGGTGAGAGAGACTTCCCGGGACACGGGGGACAGGCATACCTCTGTGACAGTGACAGGCCCCAGGTCTCCTAAGAACAGCAGTTCCCAACCCCTGTCCCTTCCCTGCTCCGCCGTTCAACCCACTGCCTGTCCGCTTTTCATCGTCACGTAGGAGCCAGACTCCCTTGAAGGAAAAGGGCCGAACATTCTAGAAAATGTACTTGGGCCTGGGGTAATAGTCCAGATGCCCCGAGTCTAAGGATGTAGACACTCAGAAACTGCACAGAAGCGATGGTGACTTAACAGGTAGGTTCTGAGCATGAACCAGAGGTCAGGTTTCCTTGAAGTGAAAAGAAAACTGGGGAAGATTCTCCACTCTCAAAGGTTCTCCGGCTCCGGGTGGGAGCTCGAGCCCTTGTTCTCCGTAGAATGACTGGGCATAGATGTGTCAGAGTGAGCCTTCCGGGACCCGTGGCCTGAGAGGCCAGTCACTTGGCAGGCTCTGAAGGCCCTCGAGGACTGAGAACATGCCCCTCTCAGGTACCGCCCCCGGGTGGGAGCCGCCGGAAGATCCAGACACGGGTTCTGAGTGTTCCCATCCAGAGGTCACCCCATCTCCACGCTTCGTGGCAGCGAAGACCCAGACGAACCAGTCGGGGAAAAAAGCTCCGGCCTCCGTGGTCCGATGTACCACCCTCTTACACCGCACCCCTCCAGCTACCCAAACTCAGACGTTCCGAACTCCAAACTCGGGATCTCCAGCAAGCAAGGCAACCGCAGGTACGGATGGCCTCCATTACCCACGCCTCCCTGGCTCCCTGCCCACCGCCTGCCATAGCTGTGGCCCTGCAAGAACAAGACTGGAAGTCCCATCATGCTTTGGTACAGATTGGAACCCATGGCATCTGGCTAATTGTGACCCCGGCAGACTAAGTTCTGGACCTCAATTGGAGGGTTAAACAACAAAATTTACAAACATTTTCAAAGTAATTTGATACATTTTTCCCCAAATCATGGCCTAAGGGAGTCTGTTTTATTTGGCCTTTATGAAGTTTAAAAGCTTTTTATAAAAGAGCAATTGGAAGTGTTTGACCGTGAGAAGAGTCTGTGTAGAACTCTGGGTTTCTGACTGTGCTAAGACATCTGATCTGGCTCCTAGACCATGTTCCTGCAGGGCAGTGGTTGGTGCCTCCCTCACAATTGCTGTCTATGCACTTCCCCTGTTCCACAAGCCCTACCACTCCCCGCTACACCCCTGCCGCAGTGGCCCCGTGGCGGGTGCCATTTACCATCGTGAGCACACTGTTGTCTGTGACCACCCCGCCCAGTTCATTCTGTCTGGACCCCTTCGCGTGAGCTTGCATTTTCATGTTTCAGCAGAGATGTTCTCCACCAAGTAGGGTGGCTGCCTCGAGCTCTGTCTCCCTGGCCTCCCACTCCCTAGAGTTCCCCCATGAAACCCTCCTGGAGGTAGAGTCCCAGCAGGAAACCAGAGGATGCCAGCTCCAGAAGTTTCCAGGCCCATGCAAAAAGGAGCCCTGGCTCCAGAAGGTGACTGAGCAGCAAATTCCCCAGTGTTCATTTCCTCTAGAATATAAGACCTACCATGTGCTAGTTACAACTACCAGGAATCCCGAGTCTCAGACTTGTATAAGGAAAGCCTTGGGCCACTTATCCAGATGATGGTGCTCTACTTTCTGGGGCTGTGGGCCTTTCAGTTGCCTTCAGGAGGCCAAAGCTAGCCACTAAACACACAGAATGATTCCACTGAAAGACCAGATAAATGAGCCCCTGGCATCATTTGGTGACTGTTGACCTGGCTGGGGTAATTAGTGGTACTTGCCTTTCTTCTGATCTAACAAGCTAATTTGAGCCAAGCTGTGGTCTCTTGTTTCATGTACTTATATCTCCCAAAAGGAGGGGAGTCAGCCAGCCTTGAAGTGTGGATTTTTTTCAAGTACCGTGTGTTTGACCACAATCAGGAGGATCAAAAGTTCAAGCCTTGCTTGGGCTATAGAGTGGGTTCAAGGCCAGACTGGGCAACTTAGTTAGATCCTGTCTTAAAGTAAGAAAAGAGGGTTGGGGATATAGCTCAGTGGTAGAGTGATTGTGGAAGGCCTTGCTTGGGTTCGGTCCTCAGCACCTTAAAAGGGTTGGAAAGACTGGTCATCATGGTCCCCTTGGAGGCAGACATTGGCTCGACAAATGGTACAGTTATGGCTTTCTGCCTTTGCTTTCCTCTTGAGCTTTGTGGCTGAGTTTGCAAAGGCCCTCGGCTTCCACTGAGAATTGTCTGCCGGGACTGGCATGGCATTTGGCACTCATTGAATGCCCCTATCTTCAGCCAAGTGCCCAGCGAGCCAAGGGCACACCAGCAGCCTCTGAGACTTGGAAGCCCTGTGGTGGATCTTGACCTGGGCTAACCAGCTGGTCAAGTACACAGGCAGCAGGTTGGGAGCAGGAGGTGGCAGGGGTTATGAAGTGGTGCAAGGTGGAGACTGTCACTGTCACCCTCCTGGAGAATATGGCTGTTTGTGTGCATGTGGACATGCACACACTGGTTTCCAACCAGACGCCCTTGCACCAGGAAAGTCGAACAATGGGGGACTTAATACAGGCGTTGGTGACCTGAGTTGCACCAAGTCTCACCCATGTGCTAGTCAGAACAAAGATTCTGCCTACCTGCCTGTCCCCTGTGAACACAGGCTGCAGTGGAGAAGAGGATCCTTTCCTTCTTACAAGGGAAGCACATGCCTCCAGTCAAGCCTCACATGCTATCGTAGTGGCTAGGAGCCTGCTGACTTCAGTTTGTTTTTCTGCACGTTCAGTGGGCAGTATCACACAGCCTCATGGTGTGGGGAAGATTCAGGGAGACTGTGATGGCAAACCTCTGACCCTGTGGCTGGTATACAGTAGGTGCTCAAGAGTGAGAGCCCCTCGCACTCTGTAGACAGAGAATGAACGGAACTCTGCCAGTTTACATGCTGTCTGGAGACGCTCAACCCAGGCTGTTATGGACACAGAGGAAGCATGGTCCTAATGCTAGCAGCCTCTACAGGCTATGGGAGACCTTGCAAGTGATGGGAGAAGAACTGAGAGGCCTATAGGAGCTGCCTCTGGCTGCCTTTGGCATCCATCACCCATGTCACCCATGACCCAGAGCACCAACACCCAGCACTTTGTTGGGTAGGATGGAGTTGGTGAGTGGTGTTTCTCCAAATAAATTCCCACAAACACCACTTGGAAAGATATTACAGAATCCAATCTTCAGTATTTTGGAGGATGCATTAATTAAAGTTCAGTGACTTGCCTTCTAGTCAGTTTCTCTGAGCCTGTGGTAGCCTCATCCAAGCTGTTAAAAGGGTCAGGGGCTAGTTGAGTATCTCAAATTGACTTTCCCGAGACTCTCATCTCCTGGATCAACCATGCCTTATGGAGCACCTGGTACCTGGAGCACCATGGAAAGGCTGGGTTATCTTCTGCAGCTGGGGCTATAGCTGTAGAGTTCTGCTTGGCTGAGCCCATCTCTGCATTATGGAGTTTCCAGAGAGAGAGCCTGGGAGACGGTGAGCTTTTGGAAAGATGCTAGACATGGCTCACAAGGAGCCAAGCACTCCCCCTCCACTACGAGTTCCAACCCTCCTCACCTAGTCTTTGGCCTTTCCAGAGCAAATACTGCCCCCTTCCTCCTTGTCATGTGCCTGTCCCAAGACATCCTTTATGCTTTGAGATACTTGCTGGGTCCAGAAAATGGGCTGCCATCCTCCATCCTCTTTTTTTGGGGGGGGCGGGGGGCGCTGTAGCAGCAGAACCTGCCAGGGGGAACGGAAGAAAGTTTGTTCAAATGACTTGGCCTTACACATATGTCCCTGGAGTAAAAAATGGGGCCCTGACCTGTTCCCTGTCTGCTCGTTGGGTGCATTACATTGGTGTGTCCTTGGGCAGATCACTCCTTCCCCCTCCATCCCTATACCTCCCAGACACTACCCAGAGAGTCTCTTGGGACCAGGTGGCTCAGGGATCAGCAGAGTTCTTATATTCTCCCAGGTCTAGGAGCCTTCTGCCCACTCTGGCCTGACGAACAAGCTGGCCCCTCCCCATGTCATATTCTCATTCTCTCTCACTGTCTCCCTCTCCCTCCCTCCCCCTCTCCCCCCTCCCTGCCCACCCAACAGAAAGCACCTTCAGTCGGCGAGTAGAAGGCAAAGCACAGAACCACTTTGAAGAGACCAACAGCAGCTCACAGAATTCCAGTGGTGAGTGTGCCTATGATGTGACAGTACGTGTGGCCTGTACTGTCCCGTCACCTCCTCCCTCAGAAGGGCAGTGCCTGTGACTGGGGTCTTCTGGTGTAGGTAGGAGGGGAGCTGAGTAGTGAAATCAAGAGACAGCAGAGCCTCTGAAGAGCAGAAGGGGCATTTGTGTCCATGGGAGCCCTTCTGTGGCTGCACTTTGAACCTTTGTCCCTTGCCCAGGGAGAGGGGAACTTCCTTAATCCCAAACTCAGGCATCAGTTCAGCCAGCCCAGATGGGTAGCCCAAAGAGAGCCAGTAGCTAAGTTAAAAGTAATACCATAGCAGGCTTCTTTTCAGGAGATGCAAACGGGGTGCAGTAGAAAGACGTCTTAAAGGAGCCAGAGGTCCCAGGTTCTGGACCCACACTGGACCTGGGACCACAGAACAGATGCTCTTCTAGCCCCTGCAGTGCTGTGGCTTTGCGTGAGCATTCCTGATAGCGTTTGCTGCCACCTGGTGGCTGCCTCGTTCTGGATCCTAGTGGCACCTTGGAGCCGGCAGGACAGCCAGCTTTGGATTCCAGAGTTTACCCTTGGCAGGAATGTGGGTGGTCACCAGCAGTCTCTGTCTGAGAAGGGGACCGCAGGCTGGCATGCACAGTGATGGCCAGGACAGGAAGGGACAGATCTTCTGCCATTGTGAAGTTGACGTCACTGAATACCAGGCTTGCGTGAATGCCCCCATGCCAATGCTGCCTGATACACACAGGTAATGGTGTGCATCTTGGCCACCGTGGGCTTCAGCAAGCGGTGAGGAGCTCAGACACCAGGTGGAGGCTTCTGCCTAGTAATAGTCGCAACCTCTCTGGGGCCCAGGTTTGCACTTAGCTCTACTGCCTCCGGTGAGTGCCCTAGGTGAGCCCTAATTCCTCCTTGGTTATATGTAGTTGAGGAGCATAAACGGCCCCAGAGAACACAGGCAGGAGAGGAGGGTATGTTGCTTTGAGGTTTGTTTCCCTTTTTGCCTTGTTTTGCTTTGATGTAAACCAAGCAATTGGCACAAGTACCAATGCAGGGGGTGTCGCTGAGATCCCAGAGCCTCTCTAAGGGGTTAGTCTAGGAGGGACGTCAGTCCCCATCCGAGGCCGCAGAGGATGAAGTGGCAGCCTGGAACTAGAACCAAGACCTCCTGGCCTGGCCTGGGCTCCCAGCCAAGCCATGCTGCACCCCTTGCACCTCTCCTGCTACCAAGGCTAACATTTGTTTGGGAACGAAGCTGCCGTGGGCTGCGGCTGCTGCTGCTGCTGCTGGCAGCCGCCATTTATTGAGCGCTTACGACGTGGCTGGCACATGTTCAGAGCTTTGTGTGTTGTATCTCTTTCACCCATACCACAATCCTGTGGGGATAGTGTTCCGTTTATTCCCACTTTCTGGATGAGGGAACTGAGGCTCAGGAGAAGCCTATTGTGGCCCCAGGTCCCCCAGACTGTAGGTAGAGCCAGGAACCCCATTCTCAGCCTACACGTCACCTTTGCTGCCTGCTACACTGGAGGCTTGCCAGCCTCATCCTCTGGCAGTGCCAGGCGGTGTGTGGGATTGCCAGCAAACAAACTTCCAGGGCCACTCAGGTGCTTTGGTACCAAGCACTCTAATCCTGGTATCAGAACCTGGAAACAGCTTCCAATATCCTGTCGCCAAGTGCCTGGCCACTTATTGGGCATCATACCCGAGTCTCACTGTCAGAGCACCCTGGAGAAACGGCCCTACCAGCGCCACACAATAGCTGCCCTCCCTGATACGAGTAGCCTCTCTGCCAGTACCCTCTCACCCACCTTCCTACACAGACCTGTGTGCCTACTGCGAGCGCTCCCTGGCTCAGCATGTGTAATGACCTCCCAGCCCCAGGACTGAAAAACAAAAAAAAATCTTAGCTAAACTGTTTCTCTTTTGCAGAAACTGCAAGTCCCCTGATTTCCAATCTTTTCCCTCTCCTGCAGAGTAAGTGATGGTCCTGCTCAGGGGGGCTGAAGAGGGCAAGGCAGGGCAGGGAATGAACACTGCTGGCCTCACTGAGATGTAGACAGGCCTTGGGCCACCCTCCAGGGAACACCCAGCCTGGGGAGGCTGCAGAGGGCCCAGGAGGGTGGAGAAGCATGGACAGGTAGACAGAGCCCTCAGTACACCGGAGGGACAGCTTTACCCACTCCTGGCTATCCAGACAGCCTCAGGACTTCTCTTCCCAGCCTTCTTCTTTCCCTCCTTTCTACCTAATAAGCGATTTGCTTCCTCCTCCTCCCTCTTTGCCAGGTACTGGATTCACAGAGCTGATGGTGCAGCCTGTTCCCCTCAGCTCCCCCTCCTGTTCCTCTGCAGTCATACCCCGCTGTTGTGCTTTCCTCCGTCTCCTCTTTTCCTCCTTGCTTTCTTCCCCTCCCGTCGTGAGTTTCCTCGTTCGTTCGTGCATCTCCTCATTTGTTCCCTCCGTGAGCAGTGACCCCTGTGTGGTCCCATGGGCAGAGGGCTGAACTGTGGACCCCAAGGGACACAGTGTCTCTCCTGAGAGTGCTCGCTCGCTCACTCGCTTGGTGCCTGGATGTTGTCCTTCCCATTCACTCAGAACAGTGCCCGGTATGAAGTAAGCACTCGATAAGGGAGCAGGCCCATTGGTGGAGCAGCCCACATCTGCTTGTCTTCCTTCCTCTGTGCCTCTGCCTCTCCTCAGCGTTTCCCTCTCCAGGCTAGTGACAGGCCAGTGGACAGGCTGGGCCCTGGGCCCCAAGTATGCATCTGGGTCCCCACCTTGCAGCCCAGTGTCGGGGTACCTGGCGGTGAGCCACCTGTCACATGTCACCTGTCTTCCCCAGAACCCTACACGTGCGGCGCCTGTGGGATTCAGTTTCAGTTCTACAGCAACCTGCTGGAGCACATGCAGTCCCATGCAGGTAAGACCAAGAGGGGCCCCAGACACACAAATGGAAGTGGCCAGCAGAGCCCGCCCAGAGCACACACCCCTTCCCCAGCTCGCCCCTAACCCGACACACACACAATGCTGTCACTCCTGGGCATCCACCCTCTGAGCCCCAGTCAGTGAAGTCTTTCATCACTGGCTAGTCTGAGCTCTGGGACCTCAGCTCAGGCTCAGGATGAGTTGGGGCTGGGGGTGGAAGATGGGCTTCCCAGAGGTGACAGGCCAGGAAAAGAGGCCTGGAAATGGGCATTGAGTATGGTTCAAGGTCAGCATGAGCAGAGGCTGGTGGTAGAGAGGCCAGCAGTTGGGTAGATTGGGCTCAGACCTTCTCCAAGCAGTCCTGTGCACTGACCGTTCTCTCTCTCCAAAGCCCTGGTGCTCAACCTGGAGCTCTGGAAGGAATTAGCTGGAAGGATGTTGAAGCCGTTCACAGGCTGCTAGTGTAAGACACACACAGCTCCACCTCAGGCTCAGGCTTCTACGCTCGACTCTCTGAGCCTGTCCTGCACAGCACAGGTGTTCAGCGTCCCAGCCTGGACCTGCAGACATGAATTACAGTGCCACCGGCTTCTGGTCTAATTCAGGGAAATACTGTGTGTCAATAGGGAGAGTCCCCAGTTCCCAGCATCTCCACAAATGGGTTACAATGTACCACACAGCCATTGCACAAGGAGTCTGGCTGGGGACCCCCCCATGTGGGTACTCAGGGATCCAGGTCCCTTCCCTCTTATGGCCCTATACTCCCCTGGGAACTCAGGGGCTTTTTTCTCTCCGGTTGGTGGGTGTGGGGAGAGGCAAGGGGATATACAAGTGACCCAAATCATACGTGCTCTGTTTCTACCAGTGGGCATTTAGGCACATGACCATCCTGAATCTGTGGCAGAAGGGGTGCCCAGAACCTCTGTTCAACCAGCACTTGCAAAAGGAACCTTCATGCATCTGGGCAAAGGGGCAGCTAGCACCTGTCCCTCCAGATAGTTCTTCTAGAGGCATTAGAAATAGCATGTGAAGTGGAGTGGTGGCGCACACCCATAATCACAGCCTCTGGGAACCTGAGACAGGAGGATCACAAATCCAAGGCTATTCTGAGTAACACCGTAAGACCTTATTTCAAAAAAAAAAAAAAAAATGAAGGAAATGAAAAGAAATATTATATAAAGTGTATGTGGAACATGATGGGGGCTGAGTAGTTGGCACTGTTGATATCACAAGTTGTTATTAATTGTGTCCCCTGAGGTTTACAAAGCCTCCAGATTGGGCCTGGCTAGCACTCAGCTTTACAGGTTGTTCTATTACTGTGAAGAGACACCATGACCATGGCAACTCTTATAAAAGAAAGCATTTAATTGGGGCTGGCTTACAGTTCAGAGGTTTAGTCTGTTAACATAGTGGGAGCATGGCAGCACTCAGGCAGACGTGCCAGAGAAGGAGCTGAGAGTTCTACATCCGGATCCGTAGGTAGAAGAAAGAGAGACATACTGGGCCTGACTTTGGCTTTTGAGACCCCCCAAACCCACTCCCAGTGACACATTTCCTCCCATAAGGCCACACCTCCTAATCCTTCTCAAGCAGTGCCACTCCCTGATGACCAAGCATTCAAAATATATAAAACTATGGGACCGTTCTTATTCAAACCACTACATTTCCACTCCTTGGCCCCCATAGACTTGTAGCCATATCCTAATCCAGAAATGCACATAGTCCAACTTCAAGAGTCTACATAGTCTATCACAGTCTCAACATTGTTTGAAAGTCCAAAGTTCAAAGTCTCTTATAAAGACTCATGACATTCTCTTAACTGTAATAACCTGTAAAACCAAAGTCAAAAAGCAGATCCCATGCTTCCAATATACAGTGGCACAGAATATGCATTACCATTCCAAAATGGGGGAAGGAAGCATAGTGAGGAAATACTGGACCAAAACAAGACTACAAATCAGCTGGGCAAACTCCACATTCCTCATCTTCATGTCTGATGTCAAAGTGCTCTTCAGATCTCCAACTCTTTCCAGCTCTGTTGACTGTAACACATTTCTCTTTCTTGGGCTGGTTTCACACCCAGTCTGCAGCTCTCTTTGGCAGGAATCTCATGGCTCCGGCATCTTCAACATTTTGGGGTCTCCAACACAATCCAGGCTTCACCTTCACAGTTTCACACAATGGCCTCTCTGGGCTTCCATTCAGGGACACCCCTGGCACATGCCTGGCCTCAGCAGCTCTCCTTAGCCACGAGTAAAGTTTTTTAGGGAGATACCACAATCCCTTCTAATCCTTGACTCTAAAACCGGAACCACGTGACCAAAACTGCCAAATTCTGCTGCTTGCTGGGGCTGGAGTAGGGCCCCTTGTTCAATTACATCTGCATCAGCTTTCTGTTGCTTAATCTTTTCTTTGATTCCTTTTCACAAGTTGGAAGCTTAGCTAGGTGGGGTCATGCCCTGAGATCACCACTCCTTTTATCCCATTTAGCTTCCAGCTTTTCTTTAAATTTTTTGTGTCCTTGAGCACAGGGCTTAGCTCTATTACATTTCCTGGTGCTCCTTTTCTCCTCAAACTGTACAATTTGTATTTTTCCTTGTTCAACTTACTCCTTTTCATAATAGATTTGCATAAAACCGGCCACTAATGACCATGTGACACCGTTATTGAAAATCTCTTTTGCCAGTGCCATTAATCCAAAACTCTTCAAATTAGACTCCAGTAGATTTTTCAGTCAAGGACAAATATCAGCCACATTCTTTGCCCAAAATATCACAAAAATGATCCGTAGGCCATTTACTAATATTCTTCCCCTGTTAAACTTCTTGAGCTGGGCTCTACAGTTCAAATCACCCTCAGCACCACTGCCTTCCTTGCTCCTACTAATATGGCCCATTACACCCCACTTAAAGCATCCAACTGATTTCCTAGTCCGAAGTCCCAAAGTCTACATTCCACCCACAAGCCTGGTCAGGCCTGTCACAGTAATACCCCAGTCCCTGGTACCAATTTCCGTCTTAGTTTCTATTGCTATGAAGAGTCACCATGACCATGGCAACTCTTACAAAAGAAAACATTTGATTGAGGCCTTGCTTAGAGAGTTTCAGAGATTTAGTTCATTATCATCACGGCAGGGAGTGTGGCGGCACACAGGCAGACATGGTGCTGGAGAATTAGCTGAGAGTTCCACATCTGGATCCACAGGCAGGAGAGAGTCATTAGGCCTGACCTTGGCTTTTGAAACCTCAGAGCCCACCCCCACTGACTCACGTTCTCCCACAAGGCCACAGCTACCCTGGCAAGGCCACACCTCATAATCCTTCTCAGGTAGTACCACTCCCTGATGACTAAGCATTCAATGCATAAGCCTATGGGTGCCGTTCTTATTCAGACCACCACACAGAGTTAGACTTCATCTCCTAGATAATGTGATGTTACTCCAGCCTCCATTCACTCATTTCAAGGAGAGTGCTGTACATGAAGGCACTAATTTGTACTCCCTTGGGAGAGACTTTTCCCCCTCCCCTATAAATCACTCTACAAACATAGTTGAGTTGTGAGTGGTAGTCAGGACTCTGGGGTTCTAGTTCTTCTCTCTAGATGCTGTGAGACCTCAGGCAGGAAATTGTCCCCATCTCTAAAGCAGGGACACACAGACTCCTGTTGCCTGGTGTCTTCACCCCACTTACAGGTGTTTCCCATCTCCTGGTGATTCCATGATCAGCCAGGAATGGTTCAAAGCTCTTAGACATGCCTTCAAGGGGAACCTACAGCCTTGGATTGGTGGTAGCCATGGTCCCTCTCTTTGGGTACCAAGCCTGGTTCCTGAACCTCACAGCCCAGCCTCCCACAGTTAATTCATATTCATTCATGCCACCTTCCCTCTGTTAGTTAGTCTCTGTTAGTCAGTCTCTCTCTCTCTCTCTCTCTCTCTCTCTCTCTCTCTCTCTCTCTCTCTCTCTCTCTCTGTGTGTGTGTGTGTGTGTGTGTGTGTGTCTCTCTCTCTCTCTCTCTCTCTCTCTCTCTCTCTCTCTCTCTCTCCTCTCATGAGCTTCCCCTGTTTCTACCAAGTGGGGGAAGCTGTAATTAGGCATGAGTCTGTATGGGGGTGCTTCCCCATCACTCCAGCAGCTGGGAGACAAAACCATTATGATGCAAGTATGGCTGAGCCAGGAAGTGGCCCCACTATTCCCCAGCATCTTGGCTTGTTCAGAGTTGCTGAAGGCTGCTTTGTGCTGGTCCAGCGCAGCCAGAGAATGCCTTCCCCACAATCCAGTGCAAAGCCAGGCGGAATCCCAGCCAGGCTGAATCAGGATTAAAGGATTGGCTTCATGGAGGGAAATTAAGCATGGTGAGCTGCACAGTTCACAGCACCACTGATAAGGGGGATCAGCCTGAAGGAACACCAGTCTCACTAAGAACTGCTGAATGGCGCAGGCTAATTCACATTAGTAACCTTATGTGCTGGAGGGAGCCTCTCTGCCCTGGTGACAGTTCAGGAGTAGGTCTAGCAGTCATGATGCTAACTATAGTGAATGGTAGCTTGCCGTGTGTCAGGTGTATGTGTTGACTGTGGTACATGAATCTCTACAAGTTTGACTTTCCATCCCCTTTGTAAAGGTCCAGAAAACACAATCCCTGGCAGAGCTCATAAGAACAGTCTGGCATCATTTCAGCTGATACTTGCTGCCAGGTCTTGGTCTGAGAGTTTTAGACATGTTCACCATTTAATTCTCAAAGTGGCCCTCTACATGTCACATTAACATTAATGCCATTTCACAGAAAAGGACACTGAAGAGCTGGGGAATGGCTGTCAGTACAGTGTTTGCCTTGTAAGAATGAGAATCTGGGTTGGATTCCCAAAATCCACATAGAACAGCCAGGTATGACAATGCACACTTGTAATCCTAGCCTGGGGAGGCAAAGATGGGTGAATGGATCCTTGGGGCTCCCTGGCCAGCCAGCCTGGCCTATATGGTAAGGTACATGCCAGTGATAGACCCTGTCTCCAAAAAACAAAACAAAACAAAACAAAACGATGGGAACCGAGTGGCCCCTGAGGAACAGCAGTCAAGGTTACCCTCCAACCTTAGCACACATGGACCTGCACATATGAATACACACCCCGAGAAAAAGGAATCTGAAGCAAAAGTGGTTAAATCCACTTGCCAAGTTTATGAAATCAGTGATAATAGACCAGTATTCTCTCTCTGGGGAGTCAGCTCCTTCCAGATCACATACCTTTAACCTCCACACTGAAGCTGTAGGCTGTCTGTCCTTGTGGAGTCAGTGGACTTGACTCCTCAGAGATCAGCCCTTGGACCTCACCAGCAGGGGTAGAAAGCACAGGTACAAAGCACCAGGAGACTCTCCAGAGAATAAATGAAGTCAGTGGTCCTCTGTTTTAGATCGAGGCGGTGGACACCTCTGATTTCTGATGCCTTGAGCCACTTCACAGCTTTGGACTTCCTCGTTTCCACTGTAAGAGTTTTTGCTCCCAAAGATGAGGTTGCAGGGGTGATGTATCCAAAGACTATGGTGCATTCTAAGACCCAGCCTGACAGGTATCTATTTCTCCATCAACTATTGGAGGTGCAGGTTGAGTATCCCGCTTCTGAAATGCTTGGAAGCAGAAGAGTTTCAGAAGCCACAAACTACAAAGTCTAGGATACTTGAATATATATAGAGTGCATTCTAATTACTCTCTTTCCCTACCCTCTCTCAACTTTTTATACTCCTGTCTACTTACCCTCCAAACAACAACAACAACAACAAACCACTTCCCCACGTTCCCATCTGTTTTGTTTTGTGACTCACTGAATTTAACTACAGCTATCTGCGTGACCATGGATGTTTTGTGTGTCACCTTGACACAAGCTAGAGTCATCAGAGGAAGGAACCTCAGCTAAGGAAATGCCTCCTTGAGATCCAGCTATAAGGTATTTTCTCATTTAGTGATCAGTGGGGGAGGGCCCAGCCCATGGTGGGTGGTGCCATCCCTGGACCACTGGTCCTGGATTCTATAAGAAGACAAGCCGAGCAAGCCATGGGGATCAAGCCAGTAAGCAGCACCCTCCGTGGCCTCTGCATCAGCTCCTGCCTCCGCCCTGTTTGAGTTCCTGCCTTGACTTCTTCCTTCAGTGATGAACAGCAATGCTGAAGTGTAAAGCCTTAATAAACCCTTTCCTCCCCAACTTGCTTTTATGGTCGTGGTGTTTCGTCACAACAATAGAAACTCTAACAAGACAATGGGTTTAGAACTATCCATTGGTGAGCTTAGCAGTAGATACACAACTGAAGATGATTGCTCCCACATCTCCAGAGTCTATTATAGCTATTAGTTTAGTAGTAAGGGGTAGGGCTCCTTAGCCCTTCCCACATCCATGGCTGATTATTGACAGGGCCAGTCTTATGCAGGTCCAATGCAGGTAACTACAGCTGCTGTGAGTTCGTGATTAGAATGATTGTGTTGTGCCTAGATGACATTTGCAGTCCTTTTCCCTGTCTTGCAGCTCTTCCGTTCTTCCTGATCCCTCATTCTCAGTGTTCCCTGAGCCTTAGTAGGAGTAGTATACATTTTGTTTTAAGGGTGTGCACTCAGACATCCCTTACTCTCAATACCTTGGGCAGCCATGAGTCTCTGCATTCACCTCCATTCACTGTAAAGAAAGGCTTAGCTAAGGCTAAGAGTAGCTCTTGTCTATTTGTGTAAAAGAGGTGCTTAGTCATTTTAGTTAAACAACAGTACTACGGTATCCCCTTGGGCCTATGACGTCCCCAAGTATGGATTGTTGACCTGGCTTACAATACTAAGCGTGAATTCCTTCCTGTGGAGTGGGGCTCCAGTTGAATTAGAGGGTGATTAGCTGATTATGTGACAGTTGTGCCATTAGTACACAGGGGGGTGCCTCTTGCCTAGAACGTTGGTTTGGTCGTTAGTAAGGTTCCTAGCTAGGTGTCCTGTGATGCCTTTTCTCTCCTAGTTGCCTGCATGCATCACAACTTCTGGCTCTTTGGAAGTTAGCCAGGAGGGAGGAAGTTTCCAGCTGAGCTCCAGCTTTCTCTCTATGTTATAAAAATGTGTGTAGAGTCTTCAGCAGCAGGGTCTTACACTCGGGTTTTGATTGGCATCCAGGAGGACTGACAAGAGCCTGAGTCATTTGGGGGCCTGACCAACTCTTCAGGGTACCCAACACCTGGCACCTGGAATTTCGTCTGGTGACTCACTGCTTCCAAGAGAAGTGTTATCAAGCCATAATGGGTATCTCTCATAAATCTGGCTTTTATATTTTTAACTTGGATTACAAAATAGTATATTAGCCCTCTCTCCCTCATCTACCACTCCCTCACCCCACTTAAACATTTCTACCTCAGTGTTGCCACTCTCTACTTTCCCATTACCTGTGTTCTAGCCCCCTCCTTTTTTGGGGGGTGCGTTTTGAGACAGGGTTTCTCTGTGTAGCTTTGGCTGTCCTGGAACTCCTCTATAAACCAGGCTGGCCTTTAACTCAGAGTCTCTGCCTCTGCCTTCCAAATGCAGGAATCAAAGGCGTGTGCCATCACTACCTGGCTTTATAACACCGCCCCACACCTCACCCACCCCCCTGCTCCTTTAAGGCACTCCCACATCCTGATTTCCTCTTTCTAGTCTCCAGGGTTCCAGGTTAAAGCTAAGGAGTGGAAGCTGGGATTCACATTTGAAAAAGACTGTGACATTTCTCCTGGCGTGGGTTAGCTCATTCAATATAATTCTTTTTCCAGTTCCAGTCATTTACCTGAAAACATCATAACTTAATTTTTCTTTATAGTTGGATGAAATTCCATTGTGTATTTGTACCGCATTTTCATTATCCATTCATCAGTTGATGGGCATCTAGGCTGCTTTCATTTCTGTGATGTTGTGAATCAAGCAGCTGTGGATGTGGATGTGCCAGTATCTCTGCAGTGTGATACAAGATCTTTTGGGCATGTGCCCAGGGAAAATTTAGCTAGGTCATCTGGTAGTTTGATTTCTTGTTTCTTTGTTTGTTTGTAAAGCCCTATTTCCAAGGTGTCTGTACTAGTTTACGATGAAACTGGATCTCTGTCTCTCATCTTGCACAAAACTCAACTCAGTGACCTCAGCCTAAGAACTGATACCCTGAAACTGCCAGAGAAGGAAGTAGGGAGTGCACTTCAATAGTTAGAGACTTTCTGAATAGGACTTGGGGAAACATGGGGACTAACAGTGGAGAAATGGAATCTCCTGACACTAAAAGGCTTCTGGACAGCAAAAGAATCTATCAGAATAAAGAGGCAGCCTGCAAAATGGAAGGAAAAAATTCCATCTGTATATTGGACAGAGAATTAGTATCTAGAAAGAACTAAAAAAAAAATAAAATAAATGTGAAGAAAATAATCCAATTTAAGGGGGGTTGTGGAATTAAGCAGAGAGTTCTTAAAAGAAATACAGATGGCTAATTAAAACTTCTGAAGGTGTATAACATCCTTAGCACTCAGGGAAATGCAGATTAAAGCTACTTTAAGGTTTCATCTCATGGGGCTGGGGTGCTGGCTCAGTGATTTAAAGCACTGACTGTTCTTGCTGAGTACTCAGGTTCGATTCCCGGCTCCCACATGACAGCTTGCAACCATCTATAACTCCAGTCCAAGGGGATCCAACACCCTCCTCTGGTCTCCATAGGTACCAGATATGCATGTGGTACACAGACATGCATGCAGGAAAAACATACATACACATAAAATGTTTTTCTTAATGTTGGATTAAAAGATTCCATCTCCAGTCAGAATGGCTACATCAAAAATACAAATAACAAAAATACTAGTCTCATAAAATGAATTGTGGGATAGTCTTACTACCCTTGTTTTCTGTGAGAATTTGTGTAGAATTTATATTATTACTTACCTAAGTGTTTTATAAAATCAACCAGTGAACCTTTAAGGGTCTGGAGGTTTCTTTATGGGAATTACTTTTATGCGCTGTTTCTTTCATGGGTACAGAAGTTCGAGTTACCAGTTTCTTCTGAGATGAGCTTTGTTTCTGTGTCTTTGAGGTGCTTGTCTTTCCTAAACTGTTGAATTTGTTGGCCTAAAGTTCATAGTTACTTTTAGTCCTTTTGACATCTGTGGGCTCTGTAGTGATGACTCCTTTTTATTCTTGGTCCTAATGATTTGTATCCTCTGGTGAGAAGCTTATTAAGTATATTGATCTTTACAAAAAATTGGCTTTTGTTTTCATTGGTTTTGCTCCTTTATGCTTGTCCATTTTCTATTTCATTCAATTTATGCTTCTGCTGAGTTATTTCTTCTCCTTACTTTTGACTCAGGTTACTTATCATTAGACCTCTGTTTAAAATTATTTATGTTTTATGTGTATTTGTCTGGGTGAGTGAATGCTACATGTGTGTGAGGTGCCTGTGGAGGCTAGAAGAGGTCATTAGATCCCTTGGAGCTGGAATTACAGTGTAGAGGGCTGTAGAACACACTCAGGCCTCCTGGGAGATCGGTATTTATTCTTAACCTCTGAGTCATCGCTCCAGCCTATATATAGACTTCCTGTGGTGTGTGCTCAGTCCATGTATGTTCTTCCCCCCAACTCTTTTATTCTCAGCAACAGTTGCTAAGAGAAGTAAGTCAGATCTCTAGTGGTAATTTGTCCATTTTGTGTTAATTCAGTTTTCACTTTTGTATTTAAAACTACATGTGTTTTTAGACTTATATATTCTAAGGAAATTGGTCACTTTATCATCATACAGATAATCTTATTATGCCTGGCAGCAGTCTGATAATCTAGTATGGTTTAAAGAATTGAGAGATTGTGAGACACTTTGGAGCGCTTAGCGTGCAGTGCACGCCCCCTTCAGAGCTGTGCTTTGTGGCTGTGGTGGGTATAGGGCTCCTGGAGGGCTCATGTTCTCTAAGAGTCCCCTATGTCCTGGCCTCTTCTCTGTCATCTCTATAGTCCTTCCTGAAGTTGTGTGGTAGCCATACCATTGTCCTCAGTTTCCAGAGTGTGCAGATGAGGCTTTGAAAGCATAGACAGTTTCTAAGAAGCCTGAACTCAGCTCCCTGTGGCCGTGTGTTGCTTTTCCCCTTGCCCCCCACGGACGCGTGTTCTTACCTTACTCTTCCGCTTCCTCTCACCCTTCCAAGTGACCCGTTATTCCCATTGTGCCTGCAGCTGACAGTGAAAACAACATCGCCCCCAACCAGTCCCGATCTCCGCCCGCTGCAGTGGAAGAGAAGTGGAAACCTCAGGCCCAGAGGAACAGCGCCAACAACAGTAGGTCTCAGCATGCTGGAGCCTAGGGCTCCCGGAAGTTCTGCAGCCCCACTGCAGCTCTCTCCTGTCCCCCCGCTGTTACCGTCTCTACCTCCCGTGGGTCTGCAGATGATGCATACAGCTCCAAAGCATACTTGTACTTAGACTCGGGCAGGAATTCTTAACTTGTGGGTAGGTGAAAGGAGGCCAGGAAGAAGGGGTGTGCATGTGTGTGTCCAAAGCACTACTTAATACCAGAATCACAACTAGAACCTCACATTTTCAGTTTTTGTAAGCTTTTTGTTATTGACACTGACCCTAAAACATGTTAGTCACTAAAGATTCCTGTGTAAAACTTGTTGAAGAAAAGATTGTATTCAAAGGTTTAGGTGTTTGGCGCATGTGACAAGTATGTTGCACACATATCACTATATACGATTCTTATGCCCATGGCAGGCATTATCAATCAATCATAGAACTTTATCCCTATGGTACTGTCGACTGTGAAGAGAAGACCGTATCAATTTGTATGCAACACAAAATCTATTAGTTGTTCTTCATACTAGCCCTTTAGGGTGTTATTGCAGCCAGGTTAAGCAGTTTTGAATGTCAGAAGTAATCCTTTTTCTCTTTGTGTCCACCTGCCAGCCACAGCTAGTGGTTTGACACCCAACAGTGTAATCCCTGAGAAGGAGCGGCAGAACATCGCAGAGCGGCTGCTGCGGGTCATGTGTGCTGACCTGGGTGCACTGAGCGTGGTCAGTGGGAAGGAGTTCCTCAAGTTGGCCCAAACCCTGGTAGACAGTGGTGCCCGCTATGGGGCCTTCTCCGTCACCGAGATCCTGGGCAACTTTAACACATTAGCACTGAAGCACCTGCCACGCATGTACAACCAGGTCAAGGTGAAGGTGACATGTGCCCTGGGCAGCAATGCCTGCCTGGGCATCGGCGTTACGTGCCACTCCCAGAGTGTGGGCCCTGACTCCTGCTACATCCTTACAGCCTACCAGGCTGAGGGCAACCACATCAAGAGTTATGTGCTAGGTGTGAAGGGTGCAGACATTCGTGAGAGCGGTGACTTGGTGCATCACTGGGTGCAGAATGTGCTGTCCGAGTTTGTGATGTCAGAGATCCGGACCGTGTATGTCACCGACTGCCGGGTGAGCACATCCGCCTTCTCCAAGGCCGGCATGTGCCTTCGCTGCTCAGCCTGTGCCTTGAACTCCGTGGTGCAGAGCGTGCTGAGCAAGCGGACGCTGCAGGCCCGCAGCATGCACGAGGTCATCGAGCTGCTCAATGTGTGTGAGGACCTGGCAGGCTCTACAGGCCTGGCCAAGGAGACCTTTGGCTCTCTGGAGGAGACGTCACCACCCCCCTGCTGGAACTCGGTGACAGACTCGCTGCTTCTGGTACATGAGCGCTATGAGCAGATCTGCGAGTTCTACAGCCGTGCCAAGAAAATGAACCTCATCCAGAGCCTCAACAAGCACTTGCTGAGCAACCTGGCCGCCATCCTGACGCCCGTGAAGCAGGCGGTCATCGAGCTCAGTAACGAGAGCCAGCCCACCCTGCAGCTGGTGCTGCCCACCTACGTCCGGCTAGAGAAGCTGTTCACGGCCAAAGCTAACGACGCAGGCACGGTCAGCAAGCTGTGCCATCTCTTTCTAGAAGCACTCAAGGAGAACTTCAAGGTGCACCCAGCCCACAAGGTGGCCATGATCCTGGATCCTCAGCAGAAGCTTCGGCCAGTGCCACCCTATCAGCATGAGGAGATCATCAGCAAGGTGTGTGAGCTCATCAATGAGGTGAAGGAGTCCTGGGCTGAGGAGGCCGACTTTGAGCCTGCCACCAAGAAGGCACGTTCAGCCACCGGCGAGCACCCCACAGCTCAGGAAGATGACCGGCTGGGCAAGAATGAAGTATATGACTACCTTCAGGAACCCCTCTTCCAGGCCACTCCCGACCTCTTCCAGTACTGGTCATGTGTGACCCAAAAGCACACGAAACTTGCCAAGCTCGCCTTCTGGCTCCTGGCTGTTCCTGCTGTGGGGGCTCGAAGCGGGTGTGTAAATATGTGTGAACAAGCACTTCTGATCAAAAGGAGGCGACTGCTCAGCCCGGAAGATATGAACAAGCTCATGTTTTTGAAATCTAACATGCTTTAAGACTCAACTTTGGGGAACAACAAACCAACAAAAAAAGACGAAAAGAAGAAAAATGTTAGGAAAACACACACAACACTGTCACAAAGAAATTTAAGTTCTAAACACTGT
>CABHPH010148875.1:24974-45260 GCA_902168325.1 Peromyscus nudipes | reverse complement strand
CCCCTCCCCCTCAGCCTCCTGCCCCTCCCCCTCAGCCTCCTGCCCCTCCCCCTCAGCCTCCTGCCCCTCTCCCTGGTGTTTTCTCTGCCCTTTCCACCTCTGCACAGATGAGCTAATAACCGCTTGTCCTGTGCATGTTCACGGTCTGTCTCCTGGCACCAGAACACTCTGCCCACGAGGGCATCCATCATTCCTTTCTTCCCTGGCCACAGTTCCTGGTGCACAAAAGACTCAAAAAAAATCCTTATTTGGACCGCTGAGGATGGGGCTTGGTTGGTCAGAACGCTCGTCTGGCATGTATAAGGTCCTGGCACAACAGGTCCTGGCACAACATGCCAAGGCATGCTGGCACACACCTGTGATCACAGCCCTCAGTCAGTGGAGGCAGGAGGACTAAAAGTTGAAAGTCATCCTTAGCTACACAGTGAGTTTGAGGCCAGCCTGGGCTACATGAGGCCCTGTCACAAAAAAAAAAAAAAAAATGAATAATACTTGTTAAATGAGAGACTTTGGGGAAAGACTTCCTCAGCTTTTCTGTTCTAGTCCCTTAAGTGAATGATTATTGAACACCGACGCTCATTAATAAACAATGGCTGACATATCCTGCCTCACAGACACAAGGCCTGGGCCCTTGTTCCGTCCCCATCTCTACAGCTAAGAGCTGAGAAGCTCTTGACCAAGAATATACTGAACAAATACCTGTTATAAACACCCCTTTGGTTTTTTTTCTCAATCTGTGCATATGTATGTGATGTGCATGCCTGTGTGTATGTATGTTCCGGTGTGTAGGTGCAGGTGTGTGTCTGTGTATGTGGGGGTCAGAGTCATCCTCAGTTGCTCTCCACTTTATTCATTAAGGCAGGGTCTGTCAGTCTAACCTAGAGCTCACCCATAGGCTAGCCTAGCTAGGCAGCTTGCACCGGGGAATTCCATCCACCTTCTAAGCACAGGCAGGCAGGCCACCATGCCCACTCAACATTTTCGTGGGAATCCAAGCCCCTGTCTTCAAGCTTAGTGCAGGCGTTATCCACCGGCCATTCTTCCCAGCCCCTTGAATGTCTGTAACCATAATGGCCATCTTGCAACCTGGCTGAGCTGGGGGGTTGGGAGAGTGGCTCCCTCATGGACCTCTGACTTCCCCAGCCCACAGAGGATTGTGTCTTCCTCTGTCACCTTCCGGACAGGATGCTGTCCCATAGTGTGGGGGATGCTGGCTAGAACTGCCGCCTTCTCACTTGGACAGTGGTGGTGGAATATTCTCTCGGCGAGGCAGGAGAACAAGAGCTTCACAGTTCCCAAGTGCCCCGTGCCTAGCGCTCGGCATAGGCCACCCGATGGGAGTCTAGGGAGATGTAGGGCCCCAGGTGTGGCTGACTGGCCCAGGCGACAGCTGGTGGAGGACACCACAGCCTCATGTTGGAACACTGGGTCCCCAGATAGGGGCGCTGTTTGGGGAGGTGCTAGAACCTTCAGGGGGTGGAGCTTTGCTGGAGGAAGTGCTTTATTGGAGGAGGGTTTTGAGAGTTTGTAGCCTGGTACCACTTCCTGTTCTCTGTTTCCTAAGTATGGATACAATGTAATCAACCAGCTTCCTGCTCCTGCTGAGGTGCCTTCCCTTCACCTCGACCCCTGACCCCGACATGATGTGCTCTCTCCCTCTGGAACTGTAAACCAGAATAAACTCCTTCCCCTCAGGCTGCTTTTTGTCAGGGTCTTTTATCTCAGCAACAGGAAAGAGCCTAACGCACATCTCAGCCTGCCTCCTCAGCCTCTGCCGAGCTGATGCTAATGGCCACTCCATCCTCAGTCTCCTCACCACACCCAGGGTAGAGAGACTCCCTCTTGGAGGGTGGTTGTGGCGAGCATATAGTCTGCCTCCCTGTCTCCTGGTCCTCGCTTACACATCTTACTGACCTAAAGATGCCACAGCCAGAATGTGGCCTCGTGCTGGCTTGAGGTTTAATCAGGGCCTGCACATGTGTGGCCCCAATTATTAAGAATCTAATAGAGGTGTGACTCAAAACCAAATGACGATATTACCACATGTCTTTCTTGGCACTCACCACAGCCTGAATGGCACACTAGGTAGTTTCTCCCTCAAGCTCTCGTTCCTGTATAAACAGGTGGTAAGCAGCATCATTCTTCCAAATAAGAAGACCAAGATTCAGAAGGTCCCATGCTAGCCGGGGCCATGTCATTTTGTAAACTTCATTTTGGTTGAACTTTGGCAATTCTATTAACTACAATAATTTGGTTTCTAGATGTAAATGACCTGTGCCTGTGAATTCTTGATTGCCCTACCCTACAGACCCAAAGTAACGGCCAGCCGGGAAAGATGTTTACTGAGTACTATCACTGAACATTCTTAACTGACTACTCACTCGATACCCCTAGAAATGGTCAGCTGTGGGCTCCCAAAGGGACCTGTGTACCCCCTATCCCCCTTTCAGACCTTCTGCCCTATAACTACCACTTGAAAGTTGGCATGGGCTCCGATTCTTATGTACGCCCTCTATTAGTTTGATTTTCTGTCACTGAGATAAATCATTGACCAAATCCAACTTGGGGAAGACAGAGTTTGTTTCCTCTTACAGCTTATAGCCCACCAAGGCAGGAACCTGGAAACAGAAACTATGAAGCAGAAACTGCTCCCTGGCTGGCTCCCCACGGCTTGCTCAGCCTGCTTTCTTACACAGCCCCTGTCCACCTACCCAGGTGCTTTAGGGCCGCCCACATCAATAATTCATCACGAAAATACTCCAAAGACTTGCCTACGGGCCAGTCTGAGGCAGGCATTTTCTAAGCTGAGGTTCCCTCTTCCCAGATGATGCTCGTCTGTGTCAGGGTGACAACTAGGCAGCAGGCCACTCTGCAGGTTCCCCCAAGGAAGGCCTCCAGTGTCTTAAGTCTGCCATCCCCTTGTCTGTCTTTCCTTCTTGCTGACTATCCTCTGCTCAGCTTCAGGACATTCAGCACCAAGGTCAAGAGCAGAGCCTTGGAGCCCCTGGATTGTCTTTGGCGCCACTCTGGGAGCCTACTCACTAGGCTTCTGCCTCGGCGCCCCTCTGTAGGGCCCGAGGGTCTGACTTCAGGCTTAGCTTCACAAAGCTCTCTCCAAGGTGAAACAGGTGGTTATGTGTTCAGGGTTCAGCGTGCATCTGGCGTGGAGCCATCATCAGAGTCCTGTGTGTTTTGTTAGAATACCAGAAACACAGGGAGAAAGCCCTTTTTAGATCAGTAACTAAACCAAGACAGTATTAGTCTGACTCAGGGCAAGGCTGATGGTTAGCAGATGGTTTGGTTTTTAAGGGCCTGACAGGTGTCTAATGAGTCAAAACTCTAATGGTCTAGCAGTGATGAGCAGCAATGCTATGCTAAGTGGAGGAGGCAGCCGGAGTCTGGTGCCTGCCTCCAGATCCAGGAATGAGGCTCTCACATCATACAGGGAGCAGAAGCGAGCTGGGTGCCTCTAAAATGCTGCTGTCTGGGGAACTGTTGACAGACTTTCCGGAGTACCCACCACCACCAGGTGTGGAGGCACATGCCAATCCCAGTGTTTGGGAGGTGGCGGCCGAAGGATGAAGAGTTCAACCTCATCCTTAGCTCATAGTAAGCTTGAGGCTAGCCTAGGCTACATGAGACCTGGTCTCAAACAACAACAGAAGTGTTTCCTTTGGTAAGGGTAAGACCTAACAACTATGGGATCTTTTTCGTGCAACTTTACCCCAAGTTAGCAAATCTCTGAAAGCAGAAGTTGAGGGAAGCCTGACTACTGTGAGTGTGAGGACCAAATTCCTCACCAAAGAATTCCCACTTCCCCCACCCAGGCTCCTCACAGAGAGTCGTGGCTTACCCCAATTTGGGAGAGCGTGGCATGTTGAAGTAAAAAACTTTGAACAGGTCTGAAATAGTGAAGTTAAACCATGAAGTGAAGGATCCTTCTGTGGTTTCTGGGGTGTATGGGGAGAAGCCTGGGAGACTTACAATGAGCTGACACCTTCCACATCCGTAGAGATGAGGTAAACCTTACCCAGGACTTCAAATGCAGCTAAATAAAGAGCCAGGGAAGCATGGAGAACAGTGTGGAGCCTATGTATGCCAGAATGTGGTTCTAGAACATGTATAATGTAAGTTCAGCTTGAATGCAATGCTGTATTTGGGAAACAGACTGTATGTGTATGGACAAAAATATGGAGACCAAAGGACAAATTCAGATGTCCTCCCTTGGTGCCATCCACCCTGACTTTTGAGACAGGGTCTCAACAGACTGGCCAGCAAGCCCCAGGGACCTACCTGTCTCCATCTCTCATAGCTGAACCACAAGCGTGTGCCACCGGGCCTGGCATCTTTTAAAGATTTATTTTTAATTTTTCATTATGCGTATGTATAAAGATGGGGATAAGGGTGTAAACACTTGACTTCTGATGATCAAAGGGGCTCGAGACATTAGATCCCCTGGAGCCAGAGTTCCAGGCAGTTGGGAATGGCCCAATGTGGGTACTATGAACTGAACTAGGGCCTTTAACCTCTGAGCCATCTTTCCAGCCACCAGGTAAGGGTTTATTTATTTGTCTTTTAAACTTAGTTCTGGGGGTTGAACTGGGAGTCTTCACATTTGATCAGCAAGCACTTTGCGGACTGAGTTATGCATACACACACACACACACACCAGCCCCAGGCAGGCCTGGGTTTTTTAATAACAGTCTGATGGCTCAGGGAGCCTTACAGAGTGGCTAAGAGGTCCAGTCCTCCTAAGATCAGTGTGGCTGTCTCTGTTGGTGAAGTTTCTCCTTGCTTATGATCTGTTGTGGGACACCCCCCCCAGAGTTTGGGGGGAATATAGCAAACCAGTCCCTGAGATCTCTAACATGAGAAAATCGCCTCCTGCCGAGAGTAATCACCAGTTTCCAGGAGGAATTTTGCCTCGCGTGCTTGCTTGCTTCTTAATCACCCTCTAAATATGCATTTTCACGTTATCCCCTAACGGCATCCAGAGAATCATTAGAATCTGCTGGGACCCTAATCCACGGTTCTGCAGATCTCTAAGTATGTAATTTCCCTCCATGACGCAGGTTTCCGAAAGTCCACAAATAACCATTTGCATGATAAAGTCGCAGCCCCAGAGTCAATTACAGCAAAGGCTGGAAAGAATCTATTTCCTTTTCGAAAATTAAATTGTGAAGTTAGTAGTCACCCCACTCCAGCCGCCCCTTTGCCTGAGTGGGAGGCGGAAACTGAGCTAGCTCCTCCCCTCAGGCCTTGATGGACAGGATGCTGGTTTGTGACTCTGGGCCACCTGGGTGGTGGCTTGGAGAGAGCCCTTCTCAGTGGAGTCCGTTGCAGGACTTCAGGTCACACAGGGGTGTCTGTCTTCTTCCATCTTGAGGTCACATGTCCTGAAAAGGATTGAGGGATCCAGCTGTGACCACTCCCTCCCACAAGGGTCCTCTGTACAGGTGGCCCTGTAAGGAGGTGTGAAGGGGTTGAGGTCCAATCAGTTGAGACAGCAGAGGTACAGCCTCGCATACACACACACACACACACACACACACACACACGCACACACGCACGCACGCACGCACGCACGCACGTACGCACGCACCCACGCACGCACGTACGCAGGCACCCACGCGCTCCACATCTGCTCACCCAGTCCAGGCCCATAATTCTCTCTGGATTGCTCCTCCGACCTTTGCTATCCTTGGCTCCCGTTTTTCCTGGGAAGGTGGCTCTGGATTCAAGGGAATTCCAACACAGGACCTTTCCGAGCACCTGCTTCCACTCCCAGGATGACTGGTGGTTCCCCGTGGTTAATGTCGGCAGGAGACAGGTTTAGCACAGGTCACGATATCCCAAGTCTGGGCTGAGCACTTGCTGCGGAAGCTGTCCAGTGAGCACTTCAACTCACAGCGAGAGGGCTAGAGTCCAGGCAACTCACCTTTCCCAAGGTCACACAGCTACCAAGTGACTGAATCCCACCGTATCTCAGAACCCCTCCTTTGCTCTGGAAGTCAGGGGACCTCTCTCCCACATGGCAGTTGGTAGAAAGCAGGGCTCGGCTGTAAACTGAGGGTCAAAATCCAAAACCACCACCCTGACCAACTTTATTTCTGGGGCTTCTGGCGTGTGTGGGTCTCCTGTGTAGAACAAGAGCAAATCCAACTTCCTACCTCCCCTCTGCCCGCTCTGCTCCCTCTGCCCAGTGCCATGCCCTCCAGCAGGGGCAAAAGAAAACACAGAGTGTGCCTCGGCCTGGAGAGGAGCCCTGTGCAGCCCTAAATCCACTCCAATTGTATTTTCTCTCCATCCCTTGAAGAATCGAAACTGCTGAGTGCCTGCTATTTTCCCTGAAACTGTGAAGCAAAAATCTTCTCCTGGGCTCTGACCCTGGGAGTCTGCTTTCTGCCCAAAGCACATTTTTACAGCCAAGTTATTTCTGATTCTTTAAAAGCAAAAGCAGAACCAAAAAAAAAAAAAAAGGGTCTGGAAGGAACAGACTCTGTTGCAATATAATGTCTCAGCAAAAACCCCAGGCGGCTGGACCTGCACTTGGCTCCTGTCCTGACTGAGGGGAGTCTGGGGGACATCTGGGTCGGGCCAGACACACTCAAGGATGCAGGCAGGAAGCCTCTGGCACTTTGATATATCCAGGGACCTGATGGGGAGGGGTAAAGATGATTTGATGGTAAAAGGAGAGATGTAGCCAGGTCCAGAGAGGCACAACTCATAGACCTGGCTTTGAACTTGGACAGGGCCCTGGTTCTAAATGAACTGCTTTCTGGGGCACCATACACATGCCTTGACTAGTGATTTGAATTTAAATCCATAATGTGCATGTGCATGCCTGGAGAGCCTGAAGTGGTTGAGGCTGCGCATGTTTACTTTTTGCTGGTGTGTGTGACCAGGGCGGCCACACTGTCACTCTTACTTGCCTGTAGATCTCTAGGGTTAGCCACACTTTCTGGGATGCATGGAGCAGGCACTCAATGACTTGTGGAGAATGTCTGAGTTCTTATGTGGAGTCACTATTTAGGTGCTGCATGCAGGCAGGGGTGTGAGGATGTGTCTATGTGACTCTGTAGCCGATGCACTGAATGTGAGCTCCATGGAGCACAGGCCTAGGTTGAGTTCATTCTGTCCTCTAGGGCCAATTCTAGTGAGTATGCTGATGTATGTGTACCTGAACATCTCAGAGCAGGGTAAGGGTGATCAGTGCCTAAGTATTTCACTGTGCCTAAAATGGCAAGTGTGGAAGTGTCTGTACTTGGGAGCAAGTGTGCATGCTTGTTTGTGTGACATGGGGTGAGATGAAAACCTCAGAATAGATGATGGAAGCAGATGCATGGCGAAGGGATTATCTAGAAAGACCTTCATGTGTATGTCAAGGTCCTCAGCCACGCCTCTGGCTTCTCTGCCAATGGTCCTTGTACATGTAGATTTGGGTCTTGCAATCTTCTTCAGCCATGGATGCAGCTGAGAATCCACTGTTAAGGAGACTAGATGCACAGGGACACCTTTTACTTCTCTCTGTGTGACAAACCCTCTCTTCTCCATCTCCCATGCACATGTCAATGATACTTACTCTCCCGGGTCTCTCCTGGGCTGCCCTAGAGGCAGCCAGGACTCTCCGGAGGGCACAGGTCTACATGTACACTATTGTTGACTCATGGAATCATTGCCCCCTCCTTGCCTCAACTTCAGCCTCCACATGTCCTCCTCCAGTGCTCTGGTCCCCTCAGCACCCCACAAGGAATCCTTCCTTCCCCAAGGTCAGTTTCATCTCAAGGCTATCCACACAGTGAGGGTGATAAATGGCTGTGGTAGCCTGAGACTGGGGAGGTGGCATTTCTGTGGCTTTTTAACAGTCCCCTGTGTGGCAGGATCTTGTGTTTTGTCATGATCCTTGCTTCCTAGGGAACACAAGGCCATTTGCAAAGGCCAGGCATCAATTTGGGGGTAGACAGTGCAGTGTTCTGGAAAAATCTGGGGCATTGTTGATGCAGAGCCTCCTCCACGTAGAAGTAGAAACTGAGGCATGCTGGGACCCAGTTCCTCTTCTCGTCTACCCTGATGTGGCATGGTGACACTCTTTCGTTTCTTCTGCAGACCTGATGTCACCGTGTATCGGTATAACACGAGTGACTTATTTACTAGACTCCCATGGTGATGGGAGATGGAGAAAAGAGAGCTCAGTCTGCTGTCTGATGAGCAAGTCCAGTGCCCTTAACTTCACATTTGAGGAACATAAGTGAACCGAGGTCACCCTGGATATGAGGGACAAAGCCAGGAATGGGGTTTGAGCCTACCCTGCACCCAACACGGACTCCTGCGAGCCCCTTCTCCCCTGTGCTCTGCTCCCTCTGGATCCCTGACTAGTTTGGGTTGTAAACATGTGACCAGCCACAGCACCAGCCGGCAGCCTGTCCCTAGCGGGTCCACTTCACCTTCTGGTCACTTCCCAGAACCATGGTCTGTCTCAAAGCAGGCTGGGCTCCAGTGAATGGCATCCTTACGTGGCTGAGTGACTCTCCCAGCCACAGGGTCTGTCCTTGGGGAACTGGAGGCAGACACTCACCGAAGCCTGGGACATAACCATGACAGAGCTCTCGTGCCAACATGGAGTGGGATGAGGCAAACCAGGCCTGGACTGGACACCAGGCGGGCTGCTTCTGTACGGGCTCAGTCTCGTTAAGGGAAGAAGCGACTGTCAGGCAAAGGTCTTGAGCAAGAGACACCGAGTGAGGGAGGGTCAAGAGGACAGAAAGCAGCTCAGGGACCCCAGGGCCACTAGAGAGAACAGGGAGCTTTTGTGGGTACCCCCAGGTCCCACTCACAGTCAAGAAAAGGCAGGACATGGCTCTGCGTGGGGCGCAGAGTCAATATAGCAAGTTACGCCCACAAGGAGAGAGTGCGAAGGCAGAGGCCTGGGTTTGAAGCCTGCCCGGCACCCTGCATGTGTTCTGTAAGACCTGGCCTTACTTGTAGGAATAGCCTTGTCCCCCTGGGAAGGGTGGGTAAGCACTACCCCCATGTCACTCTTTCACTGAAGTTGAGGGCTCAGGGCAGGGCCAACCACAGGTGTGTACCCAGCAGAGAGCCGCAACTCAGAAAGCCAGATGGACTGGCAGTGTCAGGGAACATGCTCACAGACATATTTCCATCCCTAACCCTCAGCCACGGTTCAGGTCCCAATGTTCAGGACTCTACTACGGTCACCTGCCATGAGTGCTGTCTCCCTGGAATGTCCCCTCCTACAAGGCTGGCTTTACATTTGTGGACACCCTTGTTGTTGTGACTCGATGTCATCAAATATTGGCATTCGCTTGCAGCTGCCCGGCCACAATTAGATTGGAAGTGTGCTCGCCCAGGGTAGCAGGTCTGCAAGGGTCTTTGAAGGAGTGCTTGTGACACAGAGCAGGACGCTTGTGCCCTTCCGTGCTCTGCAGGGGAGCTTCCTCTGCTAGTGACAGAGGCCCTGCACTGTCCCCCCTGGACTCTGTTCTCCCCAATCTCTGCAAAAGAAGGCTCAGTAGCAGACACTCACCCCGGACATGGATCAGTTGGACCTCTGCGAACCCCAGACCGGCTCACACCGAGGCCCACCTGCCTCAGTAAGTGATTCTAAAGAAAATCAATTCTTTTTCATTCTGAGTGAAACAAACGGCTCCGAGAAACCTCTATTTAAAAACCACACACATAGACGGATCCATCTAGGGCTGAAGGGCCGTGCATACTGATCCCATTTAACCTGGCAGCTTCCATGTGCTTCCTGTTCAGTTTTCAGAAGAGGTGGAGCATGGGGCTGGTCAGGAAGGAGGGGACCCTTGCTTTGCAGCTTCGCCCAACTTCAGGGCCCAGGTGATGTCCTGTCTCCCAAGTGGGAGATTCTGTCCAGTGATTTCCACAGCCTAAGTCTCCCCGCTTTTCCTCTCTTGAAATGAGAAGAGTGTGTTATCCTGGAGGTGACCATATACCACAAGATCCAGAGTAGAAAACAGAGAAGTTGTGCTGCTTTTCAAGGCCACACAGCAAACAGTCACAGAGGAACTGAGCCAGGCCTTGAGACTCATATGCTGTTCTTTCTGAGGTACTGAGGAGAGGGGACCAGGTCCCTTGCATGAGGTGGTGGCCTTGACTGGGCCAATAGACATTTCTTTCCCACACCTTGGAGGCATATATTAAGATGGGCACAGAACACAAAGTTAGGGTTAGGCTTGGCCCCTGGGGTCCCAGGAGGGAGGGGCGGGGGATGGAGGATGAGGCCCTGGAACATGTGAGCATGGATCTTGGAAATAGGAGGTACCTCATTGCCTTCCCTTCCTCTAGATCCTGCCATGGCTCCAGGTCTCCTCCAAGGAACACCCAGTGTTCTCTCCGAAGTCTTGCATGGCCACTGCTACCCCAGTAGCCCCCTGACCCTGCTCCTCATGCTACCACAGCTGTCTGGGCATGCCATGCACCCTTTTTTACAGCTGAGGCCGACGGATGAAGAGAAGTCAGCTAGAGATGCTGCATTTGGGCAGGGAAGAGAGGAGTCCAGGAAGGCAAGAATCTCCACAGCCCAGGCCGTGGGGGGCACAGGGCAGCCAACACTGTTTCTAGAGCGAGTGGTGGCACTGGGATCCTCTGATGCCCCAGCCCTGGCAGGATGGAGCCTACGATATGGGCACTCCCAGGTCTGCACATGAGACTGTCCTCACAGCTCTGGCCGGTGGTAGCCATGGAAGAGGGCAGGGCACTGGTGGCCCAGTGCCGTTGGCAGGCCTAGAAACGAGTGAACAGCAATGATTTTCCCTGGACAGTCTTGACAATGATCTGAAAATGGGGACACTTCTACCAAAAAGCTGAAGGTGCCCCGTGGGGTCTGCTGGGATTGTGTTATGTGACTGACCCCAAGACCAAGGCTTCAACCAGCTCCCCTTTCTCTATGAGGGGCCACTGCCTGCTTCTTCTCCATCCCTGCATGTGGCTGGTGGCCTACGGCATGGACAGGCCATAAATAATAGTAATAATGAGAGAGTCTGTACCGAGCGCAATGATTTTATGAAATTACGTTTTTGAAAAGGTTAATTCTCCCATCTCCCCTCTTGTAACTCCAGTCTGGGGAGGCAGCTGTGAATTAATTGAACCCATTTCCTTCCTGGTCTCTGAGAAAGCCTGACAAGATGTTTGCTTCCCTGGGGCCTGATGTCCCGAGCTGACTGGAAGCAGCAGTTTCTGGCCTCCTTTCCTGGAGCCCAGTGAGGACCAGGGCTGACACACAGGGCTCAGGAGAGGGGCAAGAGATCCCGGCAGAGGGAAGGCCAGGCAGGAAAGCAGAAAGAGGCTGTGTGAGGTTATGTGAAATGTACTTGAGGCACAATGGGTGGAGAGCATCTGGGATGAAGGGCGCAAGTAGAGAACCAGGGGATAGGGTCACCTACGCATGGCCTAGAGTGTGGAGGCAGTGAGTCACCAAGGGAAAGTGTATGGAGGCAGATGGACAGACAGACAGGATGGAACAGCTTTGTAGGCCCTCTTGCTGGTCTCCACAGTTTGTCCCTCAAGTGGGCTGGGGAGATAGCCCAGTTGGTAAAGGGCTTCGCAAGCAGGAGGACCTGCCTTGGGACCCTCTGAGCTGAGTTCTGAACCCTGGCACCAGCCAGATGGGTAGCTCTGTACATCGAGCTTTTAAAAGTTAGGATCAGGACGGAGGCTGCATAGGAGTGAGGGTTTCTGACCACTCTCAAGGACCATGGGACTATGGGAAAGTGGGCCTTGGAAGAGAAATGTAGGGATACCTCCAGGGGGAAGACCTGAGAAATAAAGAAGGAAAGAACCAGGGCATGGAAACATTCTGCCCTGAGTGGATGGGACACCTGCTGTCACAACCACTCAGGGGCTAGGAGACCTCCCAGTGCAGGACCTGAGAGGGACGTGCATGGCAGTGCAGGCAGCCTTGGGGTGCTCCTCTGGCTTGTTCCTAACGTGTCTTCACACATCCCAAGGATATCCTCTGACCACGGCTTTTCCCTACCCTACTCTCAGGTCAGCTGATGAGAACTTTTAGCCTCTAGTTTTTCATTCTCTCACTCATGGAACCTTGTTACCTTCCCCAAAGAGGGGACCAGCTCTTGTCCTAGCAACCTGACTCCCTCTTCTGTCATTGGCTGACTTACGACATTATCACATAGAAGATATTCTATTCCTTGCTGGCCACACCCACTTCTTTCCTTCCTCTTCCTCATAACCCCTTATGGCTTGTACCATCTCCAAAGGAAGTCCTGGAGTGCTTGAGACATGTCTTTGCTTTTATTTTTATTTATTTTTCTTGCATGTGGTATATGTATTTGTGTGTGTGTGTGCATGTACCTGTAGAGACCTGAGATCCAGTGCCTGGGTAGTGAGTTCTGGGGATCTACCTGCCTCTGCCTCCCCAGTGATGGAACTCAGGTACCTGGAATTGTATGTGGCTGCTGGGGATATGAGCTTGAATTCTCATTTTGCCTCTGCAAGCGCTTCACCAACTTATTCACTTTCCCAGCCCAAGACGTGTTATGAAATATACCCTGTCATCCTGCCCACACCAGGCCTCATCTCCTGCCACACCAGGCCTCATCTCCTGCCCACACCAGGCCTCATCTCCTGCCACACCAGGCCTCATCTCCTACCCACACCAGGCCTCATCTTCTGCCACACCAGGCCTCATTTCTCCCTCTTCTGCCTGCTTTCCTGTGGGACTCAACTGCATTTCCCCACTGGCTTAACTTCCCATCTCAACCCCAGTAATTTGTCTCTGTTTACACAACTCCCTCCTCCATAAACCTGCAACGTACCCACAGGTCATGGCTGGGGGTTAGTCTGCATCAAGGGAACAATGGAGAAGCTCATTTGGTCCTCTGCCCATCTCCAGTCTACGAAGATTCCAGTGAGCCATCCTGTCCTGTCTTAGAGTTACTCTGCAGCCTGCAGGGACCTGCCACAGGGCCTTGTCACCTGCTGAATTCCTCTGTGCTCAGGGATTCCCCCAGACCTTAGACACACGAGTTCATGTAAAGTCAGGGGGTTACACTCAAGGTCCATGGGCTCTGCCTGACCCCTGGGAAGTGGAAGCAATCCACCTGCATCAGTGTGACAGCACCTCTTGCTCTTGTTCCTGTTCTTAGAGCGACCCTCCGACAATGACTGACTGGGACACCCATCGGGTCCTTCTGCCCACACAGAAGGGACAGATGGGTGGATATTGCTGTTTCTTGTGCTGTGCCTCATGCTACAGAGTCTCCCAGAGTTCCCCAGAGCCTCTGGCTGCCCACCACAGTAGTAAACACTTCTGTTTCATGCGTTTTCTTTCTCATTTCTCTCTGCCCAGCAGTTTCAGGGATTGCCTTCCAAGTGTGTACTGTTAAACCCTTGTCTTGGGTTATTCTGGGGCCACTTACCCTGAACCCCTGGCTTAGTGGCCTGTGATAGCCAAGTGCCCTTGCAGCCCAGCTCCCTGGGTTCATCCCGAGTCCTCTCAGGAGCTTCAGGTCTAGCTCCCAGCTAAGGCTCACACCAGTTCTCCAGCTCTGTGCAGCAGCCTGGCCTAGGCCAACACCTCGAGGTCTTGGGCCGCAGGCTTCTCCTGTCAGGAGCCCGCTGTCAATGCGACAGGACTGTTCCTTGTGGCCGGCAGTATCTTGCCCTGATTCATCTCCTTCTAGGGGGACGGGCCAGCTGCAGACAGCAAACATATTGAGTAAACTCACCGAGAACTGACGGCTCAGCTCGGTATTTTAATGGCGACATTAAGCGTTCTCTCACTGTGGTGAACACGCTGAACGGCAGAAGGGATTACGGTTTCCAGGCTAGCCACGCTGTCACCAGGAAAAATTAATCTTGAGATTTAATCAAAGCCAAAACTGCACATTGTGGGAGGGAAGGGGCCCTTTCCCTCTGTGATGTCCAGGAGAGGTCCCACCTTGGGAGTGACTTCATGGTGTCATCTTGTCTGAGTGCACCAGGCCTTCTGGGCCAGGCAGTTGACACATTTTTGCACACTACAACTTGCCTGGGAGCTACTCCTCACATGACAGAAGAGGTGTTGTTTGGAGTCCGAGGAGAACGGATGCAAAGTTCTTACTTCTGTTGGTGTCTTCCATGAGTCATCCCCTAACACCCTCAGGTCCTCTTCTGAGGGTGTTTCCAGTAGCCAGCACTTCATGCTGGTTCTGACTGGTTCCCTGGAGTTCTCTCATGGCTCCCAACTTCCACCAGCTTCTGTCCCATCAGATTGAGGGGTGAGTGTGCAGGGAGGGGCCTACTCCAGAGACTCTCACCTAGGCACACCTTGTAAATGAGACAAAGTTCTATTCTGGAGGGACCTGGTGTTGCATTTTGTAGCTTGAAGCTTGTGAACTTTGTCTGGATCCAGAGGAAGAGCGTCCAAAAGGTCTCAGGGCAGAGTGGAGTCTGTGACCGTGACTGAGTCCTTCCAAGTCTGCTCCTGGGAGAGTGTCTCAGGACAGTGAGGCCTATACAGACTGCTCTGGAGAGCACGGATGGGCCACCCCTAGGGGCCTCCAGGCCTCCAGAGTGAGTAGCTTCACCGGCCATGTGTGTGTGTGTGTGTGTGTGTGTGTGTGTGTGTGTGTGTGTGCACTGAAGTGTTCTGGGTGCTGGCCTGCACACGCAGAGGCTGCAGGGAGATCCTGCTGGGGATGTGGATGGGGCCAATGAGAGGAGGTACTGCTTCCGCAGGCCTACAGCAGGGCAATGGCGAGTGGGGGCTGGTAGGGAGTGGTGAATGAAGAGCTGCAGCTCTCTGGGAGGGCCAGAGACCTCCTTGGAAGAGGGCGGCTTCAGTAGGCTTTATCTCTGGTCTCAGCACCCTCTGTCCCCATCAGGGCCACCATCTGCCCTCTTGAAACCCTCCATCCTGATATGAAACTGTGGCCTATACAGTGTGTGTGTGTGTGTGTGTGTAGGGGTGTTCACGACACCCTTTGCTAAGAAGTGACAATGGTCTAGCCAGCCCCTGCCCTCCAGAGCAGGCAGAAGTAGGCAAGAAACCCCTGTGGATGTAGAACTCCTCCTTTTTGCCTGTTGGAGGCCTGTGTTCCTGGCATCAAGAGTGGACAGAGCGCACACCTTTAATCCCAGCACTCAGAAGGCAGAGGTGGGTGGATTTCTGAGGCCAGCCTGGGTTACAAAGCAAGCTGCAGGCCATCCAGGGCTACACGGAGAAAGCGTGTCTCAAAAAACAAAACAACAACAACAAAATGGACAGACGCAGCTGTTCTCTTTAAGCCAGGCATGCTGTCAGGCTTGGGGTGGAATGACTCCGGGGTGACCTTCAACTTGGGCTCAAGGACGCAGTGTGGGATTCTGATGTTCCTGGGTGCATGTGGGGTCCAAGGGCAGAGCCTGTCTCCAAGCCTCACTGAGACCTTGAGGGAAGAGAAGGGAGGGGACCCTGCTTCTACCTCTGGGCCTGGTCACTACCCAGCACGTGGCGGGTATCCCGTCACACAGCTACTTCCCTCCTTTCCTGTCACCTCCTCAGACACAGTGGGGCTGGGGCTGGAGAGCTTTGCATAGCATCTGCGGGCTGTGGGACGCTCAGAGGAGCTGATCCAGTAAGCCTCCTCTGACAGAGCATCACACAGTAAATGGCCCCATCACCAGTAGGGCTCTGTGTCCTCATCAGGAAGAGTCTCCATCAAAGGTCAAAGGTGGAGAACAAACCTCTCCTCCCTCCACCCACCCTCCCCCTTGAGAAGTCCTGTGACCACAGGAAGTGGATAGGTTCTAGAATAGAGGCAGTAGGGACCCCAGTTCTGCCTGCTGCTCCAAGGATCAAGTTATGAAAGAAAGAGAGAAGAGACACTGACCTGACCAAGGTCAACTGGGCCCAGGTGAGGGAAAGCTTTCACAGGAGGGGAAGGGGTCTGGAAGCAGGAAAGGCTGGCAGGTGGCCTGTGTCTGCAGATCACATGCCAGTGAGTAAGTTCCATTCTGAGGACTGAAGCAGCGTGCCCAGGGTCGGGCTCAGAAACAGCATGTCCAGGTGGGCTCAGAAGCCACATGCCTAGGGCCAAGCTCAGAAGCAGCGTGCCCAGGGTCGTGCTCAGAAGCAGCATGCCCAGGGTCGGGCTCAGAAGCAGCATGCCCAGGGTCGTGCTCAGAAGCAGCATGCCCAGGGTCAGGCTCAGAAGCAGCATGCCCAGAGTCGGGCTCAGAAAGGCGTGCCCAGGGTTGTGCTCAGAAAGGCGTGCCCAGAGTCGGGCTCAGAAGCGGCGTGCCCAGGGTCAGGCTCAGAAGCGGCATGCCCAGAGTCGGGCTCAGAAAGGCGTGCCCAGGGTTGTGCTCAGAAGCGGTGTGCCCAGGGTCAGGCTCAGAAGCGGTGTGCCCAGGGTCGGGCTCAGAAGCAGCGCCTGCTTCGCAGATCTTTCTTTCTCAGCCGTTCTGGTACCCTCTGAGCCTCGGTGAAAGTAAACAGAATTCCAAAGGCCAGAAGAGAGACCAGGGAAACATCCCGGACAGCAACTGCAGTGGGGACAGGGAGCTGGCGGGCAGAGCAGGCAGCCCTTTTGGCAGCCCCGTCATGTCTCTGAGCTCCTGGCAGCCTGTGCCACACGGGAGCTCATTACTGTCACTTATCTGTCTGGACTTCCGGACTCTTCTGAAGTACAGCTTTACCCAGTCAGAGCCATTTCTTTCAGGCCTTGAAGAGCAGGAGAAAGGGCCAGGGCAGAAAGTGGAGTCGCCAATGGCAGAACTGGACAGGGGTGGGGCTGGGATGGATGAGGTCTGGGTAGGAGTGGAACTGGCATGGACAGGGCATGTGAAGGGTGTGGAGCTGTGATTGTAGGGAACCGGCAGCATCTAGAGCTGGGCCAGGGCAGGGATGGAGATGGGGTGTGTGGGACCTGCATGGGAAGTAGAGCATGCTAGGTAGGGCCAGGGCAGGGATGGAGATAGGGTGTGTGGGGCCTGCATGGGAAGTAGAGCATGCTGGGTAGGGCCAGGGCAGGGATGGAGATAGGGTATGTGGGGCCTGCATGGGAAGTAGAGCATGCTGGGTAGGGCCAGGGCAGGGATGGAGATGGGGTGGGTGGGGCCATGGGGAGTAGAGCATGCTGGGTAGGGCCAGGGCAGGGACTGAGATGGGGTGGGGCCTGAGGCCTGAGCTAGGTGAAAGGAAGGAGGTGTAGGCAGGCTGCTGAGGCCACTGGAGGGCTTCGAGTTCTGAATTCAGGAAAGCTGGCAGGTGTCACCATGGCAACTGCAGAGCAGGGACATCTTTGAAAAAGAAAAAGGACAAGTTTGATGATTTTATTTGCTGTCTTTACACTCTTCATCAGAAAGGGAAGTGCAGGCCTTGAGGTGCTGGAGGCTGGGTAGGCGGAGACAGTGGACCCCACAGAGAGAATATGGATCAACCTGCAAGACTGGCCCCTAGGTCCCACCACCTCTCCTGAAGCTGTTTACCCACACAATGCCTTCCAGAATGTGCTTTGAGGACCTGGGTCATCCAGGCTTGGTTCTAGGCAGGTCCTGCCAAATTCCCCAGAGCAAAACGTTTAGGCCCAAGAGTTCCCATGTCACCTCTTCCCGCCTAAAAATGTCTCTACACATCAAAGATGCTCATAGAGGGGGGTCAGGGGACACAAGCGCAGACCCCCCCAAATCACACCATTTAGCTTCAGCACCCCACAAGCCTCTTAGGTTTGGGTAAATCCGGTAACACGCTCATGCTTCAACTGCCCAGTGATTGGGGAGTAATTGCAATATCCAGCCTTCCCACAGCTGGGCTGGGGCTCTGGGCATTTGCAGACCTCAGCTGTGCAGCTGTGAGTAAGTAGATCACAGGGTTTGGCGGGGCTGTGTGGAACCTAGCTGCCATCCCCCTCTCCAGCTACAGGCATAGAGGTGCCTTGCAGACTGGTCAACTGCAGCTTGTTGTCTGCTGTCACTGGGGAGCCTTAGCATTCACCTGGAAGCTGGGTAGATGGGAGGACACCTTCTCTTCAGGTCTGTTTCTGTGAGTGCTCAGGCCTTGCATGCATACCAGGGTCCCTGGGCCGCTGTTTCTGGAAGGTGCCTTTAACACACAGCGGTACAGCAAAGGGGTTTCAGTTCCCAGAGTGGGGTGTGTCTGCAGTGATGGGCACCCTCATCCTACATCTTTGAAACCATCCGTGGAGATACTGTTTTAGGCTCTGTCTTAGTTACTGGGAATTTCAGAGTAATTAGATTTTACAGCTAAGTGCCCAGTCAGCAGTCTGATAGGCCTTTCTATCACAAACAGTAACTCCCACAGAGTGCTTCCTGCCCCAGCGGGCCCCCATGTAACAGCTGTGTTATCGATAACTCCTAATCACAGCTCTGCAGAGGACATTGAAAGGGGAGGCCCAGAGACGGCGAAGAAATCATCCAAAGTCACAGAGCAGGCAGGTTAAGGAATTGGGATTCAAATCCAGGACCAAGTAACCGTAAAGCGTGATCCGTGATGGGCCCTCACCTTTAGCTTCTGACCTGGGTCTAGACCCTTAATCACCAGTGTCTTGCTGTGTGAGCTCATTGTTTTAACCTCTATTTAAAAAAAGAAAATTAAAAAGAAAAACATGTACCACTACTGACGGGGTAGGGCTGTGGAAAAAGACCGAAAGAATTCTTGCACCAGGCATCCAATACAGCAAGCATGAAATTGGTGTTGATTTCAGCCTTTCCCCAGGCCAGGAGGTTACCGGATAAAAACTGCACGGGGAAGAAAGCGTGCCCACGTCCAGATTATCAGTTCTCAGGAGCCCTTGAAATTTTCCTAGAAACAGCCTCTAAAATAAAAGTCAAGTTGTATGCCAAATCGGGTTCTGCTGCAGCGCAGATTCCTGGGGTTGGCAAGCTGCCCGTGGTGGAGGGAGAAGGACCGTGGACCAAGTTCCACCCTCCGTGAGGGTGTGGCCCTGGCACAGCCCACAGCCTCCAAGGTGGGCATTAGGTGAGAACTAGAGCGCCAAAGGCCCCCTCCCGCTAGCTGGCTTTGGTCCCTGCTCACACTGGAGTTTCATCTCTGTCTCCAGAAATCCAGGGTCTTCTCCAAATGGCTATGAAGAGCCAAATTTGGGCTTAAGCTCCACCCACCCGAAAGTTCCCTCAGGACCCTGCAACCAGGCGGGTGCAGAGAAGAGAGAGACAAGGGCGAGATGCTGGGGATTCTGGGTATTGGAAGTCACATTACAAACTCCCCATTTTACAGATGGCGGCACTGAGGACTAGGGTAGAACGTGATGTAGCCAGGTCAGAGCTGGGACCAGAGCCCCTGGGTTAATGGCCCTGTACCTTGCAGCTGCTGTAGCTGGATGGACCTGACACTGTTTCTCCTGTCCGTTCTGGGGAAGGGATCCTCCCAGGGGCGTGGGGTCAGGGAGTGGGGGCCAGGGGAGAGGGTATGGTCTTGGATTCAGTCTAACTTCCTTAGTTTGTTTGTGAACACCTACTGTGTGATCCACTGGAGAGCCACCACAATGACTGTTCATTTAAAAGTACCAATGTGGGCCAGCAAGACGCTCAGTGAGTAAAGCAAATGAGTGGATTGCTCCTCTGTGATGCTTTCTAGCTGTGTGATCATGGGCAAGTGGCTCTACCACTCTGCTCCTCCTTCCCGACCTGTAACATAGGTAGTGATGACGCTGACTCTTTAGCCTCTTGCAAGGTATGAATGAGTTCTATGGAGTCCAGCAGAGCAAGTAAACAGACACACATCTGCATGGTGGCCACATGGCACAGCAGTGATGAATACTGCCACGATTTACCTCCTAAACTTGCTCTGAGAGCTAAGGGGCCAGCACCGAGTGACACTGATCCTCGTGGTGGGCAGCACCAGGACACACATGATGCTCTGCGCAGCAGGCTGAGGCTGGAAGCCCAGGTTGGCCCCTACAGAAGTGTGCAGGGAGCCTGAGGACCTGTGACTTTGCCCCAAATTCTCTAATTCCTGCAGGGAGTAGAAGGTGCCCAGGGCTTCACCTGAGGATGCCACACTCTGTGTGCCTGTAAACAGCAGCCAGTGGCAATATCTCTTTGCTGGGTGTGGAGATGCACCAGGTCCCAAAGGAAAAGAGGTCCACTGAGTCACTGCTGTGGCTGCTGAGAGACAGGAGCCAGGAGCGGAGAGAGGGTTGTCCTGAGTGGAGTGGGATGGGTGCAGGCTGCAGGGAGGACTGTCCTGAGTGGAGTAGATGGATGCAGGCTGCAGGGAGGGCTGTCCTGAGTGGAATGGATGGATGCAGGCTGCAGGGAGGGCTGTCCTGAGTGGAGTGGATG
>CABHPH010148875.1:6840-24964 GCA_902168325.1 Peromyscus nudipes | reverse complement strand
GAGTGGATGGATGCAGGCTGCAGGGAGGGCTGTCCTGAGTGGAGTGGGGTGGATGCATGCTGCAGGGCTCTCCTGCATGGGATGAGGCCACAAACTGCCAACTGGTAGCTTGGCCACAGCTAGGGCCTGGTTATTGAGAGAGCCAGGGCTGCTCCAACAACCTTACATGGGAAGCTGGAGGATTCTGGGAGAACATTTCCCATCATTCCCGAGATTCATTTGGCCCTGCTATCAGGCTCTCTGCCCCACCCTGCCTCATCTTCATGAAGTAAGCTACCACATAGCTCAGCAATGTCTTCCTCTGGCTGTGTGACCTTGTGAGGCACCCCTAACCTCTCTGGGCTTCCAGAAATGGGAGCATAGAGATAACTTTGCTGGAGGCAGGCAGCCAGGCCATATTGTCTTCAGGATTTGCCATCAGTTCTCAGAGCCCATGAGCCTCTTCTCAGCCAGCCTCTCAGGAGGTCCCTTGACTCTGGGAAGGAAGCCAGAACAAAGCCGTGGGAGACAGAAAGGGAGCCGCTTTTAATTAGAAAACACCTCGCCCTTCTGATTGTCAGACTTCTGAAAGAGTCTTTGAGAAAACGCTCAGAGTGCGCGAGCCCGTTCTCAGAAGCTGCCCACTTCGTGTTCCAGTCAAGCATTGGAATTCCACAGACACGCAACAAGGGCTGAGGGCTGCTGGCCTGTCAGTCCATCCCCACAGTCAAACAGCATGCGCGACTTTAATTAACAAAGTCAGAAGAGCTTCTGGGGAAGCCGCTTGGGCCATTTTGTATCAAGGCTGAGACATCCCCAGGGGTCCAGCCAGGGTAGGAAAGAAAGAGAAAGCTGTCCATCATTTGCTTCCTGGAGAGTATGATAGGATTGGACAGAAGGCTCTGACTTCCTGAGGCCCTGGCTGGTATGGACTGGGTCCTGCCAGGGTATTGGGGAATCAACCAAGTACCAAGGGCATGGTATAGAAAGTGGGCATACCGCAGAGAAATGGACAAGAGGGCCTCTACCGAAGCCTTGGGAAGTTTGAGCTGAGGTTTTGAAGGATATAGACAAGTTTGCTAGGACTAAAACAGAGAATGGTCTAGGGACTGCTCCCACTAAGTAAACCAGCATTTACAGGGCTGCTGGAGTGCCTGGGCCTGAGCCAGATATTGATATAGATGGGAGATAGTGCACACACATGGGAAAGTCAGGGCCCACCCCTGAGACATACAGTGAGGCTGGGGAGACACAGGCTCCATCCAAAGGGAAACTTCCAAAAGACCTGGGTTACCCAAGAAATCTTGGGTGAAATGTTTCCAGAGAATGGAGAGGCCCGTGGGAGACCCATGGCATCCTAGAAACAGCAGTACATGGGGACAGGGAGTCTGTATGTCTGTGCATGTGACTTGGCCTGAGTACTGGAGGTCAGGGGGACGCAGCCTGATGAAGATACAGGTGACATGGCTGGGCGCTAGTCACCCCTGAAGCCACACTAAAACCAAATCTCAGTGTTGAAGCAAACATTTATGTTTCAGTCGAGTGTGGATTGTATTTACCCTTCTACAAATGAAATTATAAAGTATCATTTTAATACGTTTTTATGGAGAAAGGAGCCACAGGGGGGCAAGAGTCTGGGGCCCATGAACTCGCAGTGGTGTTTTAGGACTGAACCCTTGGCTGGGATGGTGCCTTCCTGGCTGTCCCTCCAAGCCCCAGCTTTAATTAGCTGTGTGCCCCTGGGCCATCATGAACCCTGTTTTGATGATCAGCTTGCCCTTCTGGGGACCTAGAAGTAATAAACCCATCTCTCAGGCTGCATATTCTGGGCACTGGTGACCTGGAGCATGGTGGGCAAGGCATCCCTGGAATTACAAAGAAAGTTGCAGCAGCCATGAGCTTGCGGACGTGAGACCCCAAGGGTTAGGAAGCTGCTGCAAAGGCAGGACCAATCTCAGTACCGAGGTCATCAGAAAGATGGGGTTCTGGCTCCGCCCTCCTCATCCCACTTCCTGTTCCTCCCAGCACGCCTTCCTGAAAGAGCAAGAACAAGCAAGTATTCCAGTTTCCAGGGCTGCGGGAGCCTCCGTGGTCTCAGCATGTAAGAGCATCTGCTTCTGTTCCCGAGGCCCCACCCCCATTCCTGTCTCCAGCCTTTCTTGCACAGTGGTAGTATCATGGCAGAGTCAGTATGTGCTCTGTGCAAGGTGGGTGTCAGGTGCATTCCTCTGGTGCTTAGTGGAACCCCCTCCAACTCCCCACCCCAGCAGCCTGCCTCCCAAAGTCTTCCCTCCTCCATTCTGCTTTCAAACTTCCTTACTTGGTCCCAGATCACACAGGTTCCCCCAGGATCCAGCTCCACTGTGTGCCAGTCAAGCTCTGACTTGTCCCAGCTGGTCTAATGCCACTGCTCAGCCTGCAACTGACTGGTGAGAAAGCATGCCCCCAGCGCAGCCCTGCCCAGCCCTGCCCAGCCCCTTGGGGTCACAGTGACTCCTACAAGCTCCTTCTCTGTGGTCAGGATGCACCATGGCTATCACCTCAGGACATGACATCTTATGTAGGTCAGCTGAAGTGGGACATTCCCATCTTTCTCCAATACCTCGGAGGACATGGGGAAGGGCTTCCAGCATTATCTTCCTCTTTAAGAAACAGAAGGTAGGGTTTCTGCAGAGTTACTAAGCAACGGCCTTTAAGTGAGGTTCACCCGTGTTCTCAGAGCACAGCCTTATTTAGAATAAGGACCTTGAGATGACATCATTCTGGATTAAGGTGGTTCGTTAAGGTGAGAGTGGCCTTTTAAGAGAGAGACCTAGGCCTGGGAAGGCTGGGAAGTGTGTCAGTTCTTAAGTTCACCCCCTAGAGCCCACATTAAAAAAGAGAGAGCACAGTGGCACACACTTGTAATTCCAAGCTGGGGAGGCAGAGACGGGAGAATCCCTGGGCTTGGCCAGCTAGCCAGGCTGCTTGGCAACTTCCAGGCCAGTGAGAGACCCTGTCTCAATGAAAATTATGGTGGATAGCACCTGAGGAATGACATCCAAGGTTGTCCTTAGGCCTCTACACACATGCACCTGTGCCTGCACACAAGTGTGCCTACATACACATATGTGTACACACATGCACATGTAGATATGAAGCTGGAATGGTAGGGCACACATGTAACTTGGCATGTGGGGAGTTACTCCAGCACTTGGCAGGTCAGTCTGGGCTACATATTGAGATCTTACGGCAAGGAAGGGGCACACCAGCTTTGAGAAGGTGGAGGCAGAGGTTGGAGGAATATCAAGAATTTAGAGGAGCTACTTGAAGTCAGAAGGGGCAAGGTAGGCCTACCATGGGAGTGACCCCTGGATCTCGTGCCTTGGCCTCCAGAACTGTAAGGAAAAATGTTTCTCTTGGGCTGGGGAGATGACTCCATGAGGACCTGGGCTTGAATTCCAAAAACACCTATAAGATCTGGACAATAGTTAAAGATCTGAAATCCTAATGTGCCCATGGCAGGATGGGAAAGGGAGACAAGATAATCCTCAGAAACATGAGGGAAAGCTGGCCTTGCCTATACAGTGGAACCAAATGACTATGTTTCAAACAAGGTAGGGGGTGACTATTGACTATTCATCATGGTGCATGCACCTATATAGGTGTGCACATGCACACGCGCACACACACACACACACACACACATGCGCGTGCGCACGCGCGCGCACACACACACGAGAGAGAGAGAGAGAGAGAGACAGAGACAGAGACAGAGACAGAGAGACAGAGACAGAGAGAGACAGAGAGAGACAGAGAGATTTAGAAGAGGAGGAGGAAGATGATGATGATGATCTTTCTAATGCCTGAAGTTCCTCAATCTGGGACAATGTGCCCAGCTGCCATACACCATCGGGGAAGGTCCTGGCTCCTGACTCCCAGAAGGTACTGGGGTCCTTCTCCTTCAGTGGTTTCCCCTCCACATACTGGATTCTTTGCTCTATCTGCTTGTGTCTAAACGGTATCTAAAACAGCCAGAGACTCAAGCCTTCCTTGCCTCTATGCTGTGCCCACTGAGAGTAGGGCAAAACTGGGTTCTTACATCCTGGTGAACTGAGTGAAGAGGGCATGTGTGAGGGGCAGCATGCTAGGGAAGCCTGGGTGTGGCCAATCCACATGGTCGCTCTTCACCCAGGCCAGGTGATCTAAACCACCTGTGCCTCAGTTTCCCCACTGGTCAGGTAGGGTGGTGGTGTGGATGCTCGCCTTCTGAGGTGTGGTAGGGTTTGCATGGCTTTGCATGGAAGGGGCCCTCGGAGCTGGGCCTGGGATTCAGTGAGCACTGGCTGTTGCAGTTCCCACGTGAGGAACAGGTGGGCCCTGTCACTGGTTCAGATGGCTGGGCTGCGGTTGGAACTGGGCCCCATGATGTTGATGTCTGACACATGCTCTTCCCTCTTCGGAGCTTCCTGGGACACAGGGCATCTAAGTCAGGAGAAAGCATAAGTGATTCGGAGATGCTCTGTGGGCCATCTGGCCTCAGCACATGGCTGGGGCTACTTGTCAGTTCATTGCCGCTACTTCTGGCCATTTCCCAGTGGAGAGTGGGGCCCAAAGCCTGGCTGGAGCACAGGTTTCCTTTTGTGGGGAGAGACATGGTGAGCAGGTAGACCCAGAGGCGTGGGTCTTAGAAAATGGAATCTGAGCTGGACTCCAGGGGCAAGGGTGAGCAGATGTGTGCCCAGTGCCTCTGATAGCAGAGGGAGGTCCTCTGTCCCAGCCTCTCACTCTGGGAGACTCATTTCCATAACAGCCAGAGAAACAGGTGCAGACGGAGCTGCTGGCTTGCAGCTCAGAGTGAATGAAGGGTGTGAACGCTAGGGCGGGAGAGATGGGAGAGTCCAAGCCAAAGAGCCACATTCGTGGAAAGCTTGGAGCCAATGAAAATGAACTGTGAGAGAAACACAGCTCAGACCTGTCATTCTGCTGAGGTGCCTGGTGGGGATGGTGGCTTCAGTGGAGGTGGGGATGGCGACCTCAGTGGAGGAGAAGATGGCGACCTCAGTGGAGGAGAAGATGGTGACCTCAGTGGAGGTGGGGATGGCGACCTCAGTGGAGGTGGGGATGGCGACCTCAGTGGAGGAGGGAGATGGTGGCCTCAGGTGGGGCTGCAAGGGGAAAAAGAGTTGAGAACAGTGTGTCAAATGATGCTCAGGGCTGTGACACACACCTGCATTGGGAGGAGGAAGGATGTTGGCCCTGTTGTTTTCTGATGGTGGATCGGGTACCGTTATAGGCGCACAGTGGATATACGACAGGACATTTCCAAAGATCAGTGTGCGCGTGCGCGTGCGCGTGCGCGTGCGTGCGTGCGTGCGTGCGTGCGTGCGTGCGTGCGTGCGTGTGTGTGTGTGTGTGTGTGTGTGTGTGTGTGTGTGTGTGTAGAGTCCAGAGACCAACCTTTGGTGTCACTCCTCAAGTACTGTCCACCTTGTTTCGGAATGTGTGTGTGTGTGGGGGGGGTCTGAAGCTTGAGAAGGACACTGGGTGCCCAGCTCTATAGTTCATCACTTTATTCATTTAAGATCATGTCTATCATTGAACTTGAAGCTAGTCTGCCCAGCAAATTCCCACATCTGCCTTTCTCCAGCCCACAGTGATGTCCTTACAGGGACATGCAGCCAAACTTGCTTTTCCAAGGTGCCAGGATCTGGATTCAGGTCCCTGTGCATGTGCTGCAAACGCTTCAGCTGAGCAACTTCCCAGCCCACACCTGCCGGTTTGACGTAGTTTCTCACTGACCTGGAGCTTGCCAAGTAGCCTAGGCTGGCTAGCCACTGAGCCCCGGGGATACACCAGCCTGCCTCCCTAATAATGGCCTTAGGAGTGGGAGGACCACCACAATGCCTGGTTTCTTAAATGGTTCTGGGGATTGAACTCAGGTCCTCACGATCACGCAGAGGGCACTTTACAGACAAACCCATCTCCTAGCCCCTCATGTCCAGGCGAGAAGTGACCGCAGGGGTCCCTCTTCTTCCTCTGCCCCCGTGTCTCCCACTTCTGCTGTGCTCCTTCTACAGCTCTCAGCTCAGCGACTTCAGACTCAGAGTCTGCCTGCAGAGGTTCGACAAGTTCAAACCAGCAGGGTTTTGTTCTTATGTTGAGAGAATAAATCTGCAGGTTCCCAGTTTTGCAAAACGTCACCCAATGTGACCCTGCATTGACTGGCTTTTTCGACCTAGAGACACCCATCCCACCCTGGGGAGGAGACCAGCAAAAGAGCCAAAGGTGCTACAGAGAGAAACCGAGGGGGTGGGGGCAGTGCACAGAGAAGGAGGGCCTGGGCGAGAGAAGGGAAGGATGGGGTCTTTGTAACCTCACCCTGGTTGTTCTATCTCCTGTAGAGTTGTGCCGGCCCTCAGGGTGCAGCCTCCATACATACAGGCGTCTGTTGGCAATTATATAATACCAGCTAGTGCCACTCTATAGTGTCTGTCCTTCTTTAGAGGGGACATCAAGGCATGTGGCTCACTGAAAAACTGTGGACTGGGGCTCTGTCTCAAATGTCGCCCAGGCAAATCTAAACAGCTAGGGGCCTACTCAAGGATTGGGGCAAAAGAGGAAGAACAGTAGGGATCAATGAGCACATGGTGCTCTCTGCCTCTGGTGAGGAACTGGGAATTCTTGAGGTACAGAGACAGATTCCTACAATGCATCTCTGAGCCCCTCTCCTGGCACAGAGTATTTTCTTAAATAGAATTTGTGAAAGAAGGGTGTTTGGAGGAGATAAGAATCATCCTGGGCCAGTAGACTTAGGGTGGGGTAGGATCATTGAGACAGAGGACTACTCTATGGTGAGTCCACTCCATCCTACGCCATTGCCAATGACATGTCAGGTACAGGACAGGTACTGAGGGTGTATTACTCCCTCACACTGGAGTTTCTGAGCTTAGGATTTGGAGGTCGGATGCTTGAGTGCCCGTGGCTGGCCTTTTCCATCAGGAGCTGCTGATGGCAGGACTAAGTCTTTTCAGTCATAGTAGGAGAAGCCCTTCCTCAGCCTGGTAACTTCTCAGTCCCACAGAGGAAGAAACTTCTTGGAGGTGACACTGTGCTGAGATCGAGTGGTGACAGGTCTTGATCCGGGGCCTGTGGAGTCAGAGAGGAGCCGGATTAGAGGAGAAAAAGGGTCCTCTGAGGGAAGTGAGAGTCGGCACTGACTTACTTAGGGGCTCTACTGCTGGACTGAGACACCGTGACTGAAAGCTCTTTTGGGAGGAAAGGGTTTACATCATCTTTCAGCCTGTAGTCCTCATCGTCCAGGGAGCCAGGGCAGCAACTTGAGGGCAGGAGGCAGGGTCTGCTGCAGAGGGTGTGGAGGAGTTCTGCGCGCTGGCTTATTCTCTATAAGTTGCTCAGCTTGCGTTCTCCTACAGATCAGGACCACCTGCCTAGGTATAGGTGGGGCCTCCCACATCAATCATTCATCAAGAAAATGCCACACAGGCTTGTCCACAGGACAATCTGATGGGGCCATATTTTCAGTTGAAGTTCCTTTTTCCCAAATAACCCTATGTGTCAAATACACACACACACACACACACACACACACACACACACACACACACATTAACCAGGACAATTAGTCCCTTGTCAATCTGATGCACCACCACATTACTATTAAGCCATAAACCTTTCCTTTCTTGTTGACCCCAAATATCTCCTATTAAAATACCAATTTTTCAATATAAAACACAGCATCTAGGAAGGGGCCATGGAGCAAATGTGGGCCATTGCCCTCTGCTGCCTGCTTGACAGGACACAGTAGATATTCTCCTGGAAAGCCAGGTAGGGACATAGTCACAGGACACTAGTACCTACAGGAAGATGCCTTAAACTGTTCTACATCCCTTCAGAGCCACTGAAGGTTCGCACCGGATCCACCTTGGTGATGGTGTCTCTGTCTACAATGTGTGCGATGGGTTTGAAGCTGCAAGAAGGGGAGGTGGGAACATCATTCTGAGACCATTGCAGTGGTCCAGGAGAGAAACGGCTGCTTCCACAAGAGGATTCTGCTTGTAGCCATGGAGACATCTCTCTGTATCCCAAAGCCACCTCTAGTTGCAGACTCAATGTCATCATATTGCTTACAAGAAAGTGTGATTGAAGAGACAGAAGATCCAAGAAGTATGTCTTCATCTTAAATAAAAGCCCAGGGAAGTCCAGGCTTCTCTCTTATTGCCCAACTGGACAGGTCCTGCATCTCCCAACTCACCCCAGGGTCCAAGACACTTCACTCCTACCCATCACGTCCACACTCCAGACATTGGTCAGGAAGGAGAAGAGAGAAGCTACCCCTTCTCTGAGGCTCGGTGCTCTCATCTGTGAAGACAGATGTTGATGTGCGGAATCAGTGGACAGACATACTTTGTCAAAGCTCCCAGGTCACATACTGTGTTCCCCATCCCCTGCAGACAAGCCAGGAGTGTTTCACAGGAGTTAATAAAAAATGCAGTGGGGACCAAGTGACAATGGGATGCACAGGCTTCCCCCCCAGTGCCTTTGCAGGAGGTATCTTCAGGCAAAGGCAAAAGGGGATCCCTGCAGCCCTGCAAGGCAGCGTGGAGGCCTTAGCTTTCTTGCAGCCATCACACTCCTGTCCACTACCCTCCCAGCCTCTCTTCCACCATTCTGAAGCCCTTGTCTAGGCTTCAGCCCTGCAGCCAAGTCCAAGTTCACATGGGTACACAGGCCAGCCCTTTCCAGAGTCTTCCTTTGGGCTGTTTCTCTCTTCAATAGCAAATGAGAGCATCACTCCTTGATTTTACCTAGGGTGCCCTGAGTTCTTTAAAGTAATTACTGCTCTTTCAATAAATGGTGAGGTTTTAATTTCACCAGGGCATGCATAAATCGCACGCTTTGCATTTTCTCTGCCGTGATCAATACTGTAACAGAATTAAGAGGTCCCGGCAAGACTCGAGTTCTTACCCAAGCTATTAAAAAAACAGCCTGCATACCTACAGATGGGACCTTCACTAACGCGTTCCTGCAGGACTGAAGACTGTGTCTTTTTGCAGTGTATCTAGTTTTCCTAATCCCTTCGAGGTGGTGATGAATGGAGCGTGTTTATGGAGGAGTGCCCTTTCTATCCTTTCTGCTGTACAGGAGACTCTCTGGCTGGCTTTCATTTCAGCCTTAGATCTAGTCATGCCCAGCGTGTATTCTGTTTGCTTGTTTAGGATTCATTTTCACTCCCTTTATTTAGTCTGTGTGTGTGTGTGTGTGTGTGTGTGCGCGCGCGCGCGCGCGCGCGCACTCAGGTGTGTACGCCATGTGTATGCTCACCTCATGGAGTTCAGAAGAGGTCACTGGATCCCCTGGAGCTGGAGCCACAGGCAGTTGTGTGACACCCGACCTGGGAACTAAAGCTGGGTCCTCTGCAAGAGCAGCCAGGGCTCTTTACCACCCAGCCGTCCCCCAGCGCCGTCTCTTCTGCTCTGTCCTTCCCTTTAGTACTTGTTGCCTTCTGAGGTAATGTTGTCGACAGTCTCTTACTCTAGAACAGAAGCTCCAGTTTGATTGGTGTGGTAGATGACTTATTTTACTCACAGAAGTCTCTTGAAAGTCTTCAACACTGCCTGGCATATGACAGAAGTTTCAGGAATTATTTACCACAGGAATAAAGGAGTAAGATCCTCTGGTACACACACACATACACACACACACACACACACACACATACACACTCACCCCAGGCATGTATGATTTTTATCTCTAGGATATCTACATTTCTGCGTTTCGAGGGGTTTTGTATCCAGTGCCTCCTCCGCACGGTTCAGCTGGTTGATGCAATGCACAGATGAAGTAAATGCTACGTGACGATGATGAAAATAATTTACCATTCATTCTTTCATCCAGTAGCCATCCCTCTCCCCCCAGCTTTCCCACAGACCCAGCTGGCTAGAAGGATAGGGACCAGACATCTATTCTCTGCCTTAATCTCTTTAGCACATGGCCAGTTTTAAAAAGAGAGTTTAACGACTGTCACATGAAGATGTCAGTGTCGACACTGTCCCTCAGCAGCTGGGGGGTTGTGAAGGCCCCTCATTTTTTCTGCATTGACCCATCAGAGGGGTCTTGCAGGGGGCCATTCTCTGGGCCAGCTCACTCACTTCCTCTGTCACCCAAGCTCCCTAGATGGGGTTATCCTGCCAAACAGACCCTCTCCCGCGCAGGCCTCTCCTATGGTAATACTCCCGCTATGAAGCTAGACAATTAGAGGTAATTGGGACAATCAGCATTTATTATGGCAATTTGTGCTTCCGAGGAACCTGCCACCCGGTTTGGGAATCCATCCAGCTGTCATTCCCACATACAATTCAGAACCCGCAGATTCGCCTCTCCCGGGCTCACGGGAGGGCCTGAGGACAGGACCAGTCTCACCCACCAATCGGAGATGGGTATGCAAATCAGGGCCTGGGACTCAGAAAGGTATCTCCTCCTTACCGGTGCCTGGGTGGGGACCAGCCCCTGGTGTCTGATTTTTCACTACATTAACCAGATGTTTGACTTAATTGACAGAAATGTTTCCATCTTCTCAGCTGAGTGCCTCAAAGCTTAGGCCTGCTGTTGGTGGAGCCTCGGCAAAGGAGCCTCTTTGAGGAGACTGCACATGCCAGCCCACACAGGGCCTGTGGAACTCCTGTGTCTTTCTGTTTGAATTCACCTTCTCTGGTGTCATCGCTCTGGTGCCCACAGGCAGCTTCACACACACAGCAGCTATGCATGTCGGCTCTTGGCCATGGCTTGCAAGGTCTGAATGTCTTCTGTACTGGTTGTTAGCTGGGTAACCACATTGTTTTTCTCACGACTGCCATGGTTTCAGAGGCTAGGGTACATCGTGGTGGGGGTGATGTGGCTGTTGGAGCAGCATCAGCTTGAGTGTGAGACATCACTGGGGACCAGAAGCTGATTTAGACAGGAATCAGAGGGGAGTGCAGCTTTCACAACTCATCCTCAGTGGCCTATTTCTGCCACCTAGGCAACACTTCCCAAAGTCCCATACTCTCCCAAACAGTCACCAAGTGTGCAAACATCTGAGTCTTCAAATGTCCTCACTACAGGAAAGCGATGAGCTGACTTAAGGACCAGAGGAGGTGATGATCTGAGGTCCCTAGCAGAATCCTGGAAGTAGTCATTGGGTATTCTCATTTAAAGTTCCTGTTTCCAGGGCTGCAATCCCCATGGTGATTCTTCACCAACCCATGTCGATTATTGGGGCTCAGTGAGTAAAGACACTTGTCCCCAAGTCTGAGGACATGAGTTCAACTCCTGGAAGTAGTGGAAGAAGAGAGCCAACTTCTGCACCTCGCTCATCGAGCTCCACATAGTCATTCGGTCCCAGGTCCCTTCCGTCTTGTGGCCGAGCTGTGCCTGTGGATATTGTGCTCATTTACATATTTGGAGCTGGGTTGCTGGTACCCATTGCTGCCATCCCACTCACAAGAACTGGAAAGAGAAGCCAGTCACCAGAGCTCTCTTGAAGCAAGGGATGCGGAGACTGTGCACACTACACTGGCTACTTCCATCACCTCTGGAGAAGGCAGCTGAGCTTTGCCTCAGGCTGTTCTGAACCGCCACTCACCCCTGTAGCTAGGACCAAACGCTCAACGTTTGCACACTGCTGTGGAAAGTTCTGTAGTGAGCACTAAGGCAGGCAGGCTGCTCTTTTCCAAGGTCTTACGTTTTGGCCTCTCCTGCGTAGGGCCTCTTTTATGAGAAGGTGCACAGTCCAGCTCTCCCCGCCCCTCACGGGGAGAGCCATCACTATTTGTGAATAGGATGAATGCCTTGTAGCAATAGGGCAAGTCCCCAGCCCCCACCTAACCCGGCACCATTTGCGCATATGAACTTACAGAGCTGTTTTCTCTACTTTAGCGCATCCTGTGTATTTACACTAAGATGAAGGGTGGGCGGGTTCTCTCCACATATTACAAAAAGGAAACAGGCTCAGTGAAGTGAGTGAGGGATGAATTACAGCAACGGATTTGGGGTTGGTGAGATGGCGCAGCCACGCAGCCAGGAAAGGCACTTGCTGCCGAGCCTGATGACCTGAGTTCCATCTCCGTGACCTCCATGGTGAAAGGAGAGCTAGAACTACCCCAGGTTGTCCTCTAACCTCTGTGTGTATGCTTACTCATCCACAAATAAAATAAAGTTTTTAACAAGCAAAACTACACAATAGCAAGCAAGCGGGAGCCCCCAATCTTAATATTTAGCACAATAAAAACACCTTACCCACCTGAATGAACCTGAACAGGGCTACCATCCTCCATGTGGTCCTCACAAAACCAGGCTCACAATGGCTGCAGTTTCCCATGGCTGCAACTTCTGGAGGGCATGATCCCCTTGGCACTCATGGTGAGGTAGGGGAGAACCCGGACTTTTACAGGTGACCATGACAAATATTCTCACAGATGGTCATAAAGCCTGCAAGAGGGCTGGAAGGACAGCTGGTGATGGGTCAGTACCAGCACCAGTATTTAACCACAATCCGCCGCTACCTTAAGCCGTGGCACCTTAAGCTTTTAAGAAGAATGTTCTCTTCTCTGTTCTAGCCCGAGGCCCACAGAAAGACAAAGCCCCTCCTCACAGTAACATCTCCTATTTACATATGTGAGCGGCTTGACAGTTGTTTTGAGGAGCAAGGCTAATCCTAGATGCAGAACCTCCCTGTGGGATTGCTGGGCTGTTTTCCAGAGTAGACAGCCTACCTAGATTTCAAAGGCTCGGATCCGCATAATTAGGATGCCTCCTTTGGATTAGGACTCTGAGAAAAACCTCTGAAAATACACACACTCTCCTGGCGAGGAGACAGGAATGCACAACTGTCACTGTCCATTCATAGCTCTGTGTGGTGATGCCACTCAGTGAGCAGACTGGGGTCGTAGGGTAGGCAGGAGCAGATAGGTTTCAGTAGGGGAGAAAAGGAAGACGAAGAAGAAGCGTGTGTGTGTGTGTGTGGGGGGGGTGCTTATGGTGGAGGCTTTGGGTGATAACAGCTCCATCATTCACTCAGAAAGAATTCAGAGAGCTACATAGTTCACCTGTTTCTGGTTGGAGCTCAGCTTGTATGGGCTTTTCAGGAAAGCCATCCTCCCAAGTGCTAGAATTTCTCTGTGAGTTGCGCGCATATGAGGCATGCTGTGGCGACCATGTTACTTTTGCATTGTACCTGATGGAAATACCCTAAAGAAGGAGGTTTGTTTTGGCTCACCATTTCCAAGGGATTTGGACCCATCTTGGTAGGGAAGGCATATCTGGGAGGCTCCACCCAGGGTCAGTGGTTGGATCACGAAGTGGCTGGTGGGAAGCTGAGAAGGGAAGTAGATGCCAGGCTCAGGTATAACTGTCAAAGACCCACCCTCAAGTGCCCGACTTCCTCCATCCAGGCTCTGCCTCCTACCGACTTTACCGCCTTCAGAATAACACCATACACTGAGGACCAAGGGCTCAACACTTGGGCCTGTGGGGGACATTTCAGGTTCAAACCATAAGGACACAAGGGAGACGGCTTCTGTTCTTTTGTTTATTAATTAATTAATTAACTAACTTATTTATTTATTTATTTATTTAATCTCTCTCCCTGCTCCTCCTTGGAATGCTCCTCCTTGGAAGGAGCCACGAGCCTTGGGTCTGGTTCTCACGGAGCCTTTAATAACTGTGTAACCATGGAGAACCCTCAGTGATCTCTTTTCATTTTGTTTAGTTGTGAAATGAACAGAAAATATTAACTGTTCCCTTAGGGTTCCTGGAGAATTAAACAAGCCAACAAATGCCTCAGCTTTGATAACTCTAAAGGGTTCCAAACACAAAGGGCCGTTTGTGTCCTCATCCCACACCATAGGAACCCAAGAGACAGCGTTATCAGCAGTTGGAAGTTCTCTGAGAAGCGCCAGAATGAAGCTAGTTCCCATCTAGGAACCAGTTTCACCTGGTTCTAAGTTTCTCTAGAGCCCCCTTCCTGCTGCCTCAGAGCCTAAGCTGCTTCTGACTTCCTGGCAGGTCATACATAGCCTCTTCTTTTTAGTCTGAAAATGAATTCGTGCAGCTGGAGAGCTCTGTTGGATTCAGTGCACAGAACTAACCACCACAAACTTAACATATGGGAGCAATGCAGATTTATTATTACCGTGGAGTTATGGTGGAGCCTCTGCTTTACTCAGGGCCTCGTGGCTGAAACACAGCTTCTCATTTGGAAGCCTGGCCAGAAAGTGCCCAGTTCTGATTTTCCCAGAGTGCTGTAGGGGCTTAGTTCCTTGAGACTAGTTCCTTTAGTTTCTTAACTCCTGAGACTACCCGTAATCCCCTACTGTACAGTCATCTCCTCAGCATGCCAGACGGCCCCTTCTTCACCACCGACAGAAGACATTCCTCTTAACACTTCTTATTTTTCCAGCCTGAGGAAGGGCAGAGCCCCTGCAAAGGCTCATCTGATAAGATCAGGCCTGCTCAGCAGTATCTGTTTCGACTGAGCAGTCAATGAGAGACCTCATCTGTCCCCGTACATGCAGAGGACAGGACTGTCCACAGAGTAGGAAGCTTGGGGCCCTCTGGGAAATCTACCTGACATTCTGGATGTCTGCACTTCGGCTCCTCTTCTCAGATGAGCCAGCACTTCAGTCAACTTCATTAGTTAACTTTGTATGGCTGCGACCAAAATACAGGAGGGGACAACTCACAGGAAAAACATGATTGTGACTCATGCTTAGATCTTAGCCCATCATTTATGGCTCTGTTGATTCTGAGCCCATTTTGAAGCCGACCATCATGGCGGTAGGAGTGTGTGGAAAAGAAAGCCGTTCACCTCGAGGAGGACAGGAAACCAAGAGAAGGCGTGGCCTAAAAGCGGGCCTGGCTTTCAGAGTCGTGCCCACAGTGATCTGCTTCCTCCAGCCAAGCCATGCCTCCTGGAACGGAGTCTGATGCTGGGGTTACGTGCTAATATAAATTTTGAGGTACAGTCTTAGGACAGAAAGATGAAGGTGAGGGGAAGGGAGGCAGAACAGAATGGGAATCCAGACAGGGTGGCATTTCACTGTGACGGTCTCTATCTGGTGACAAGTCACGAGGAGGCAGTACAAGTTCTTTATCTTGTGCATCGGCACATGAAAGCTGAATTTGCACTGGGACGGGGATCCGGAAAACCTAAATGTTAAAAGGAAGCCTGCTGGAGCTTGTGCCCCTGAGGTCCTCTTGTGCTAATGACACTTTCTCCTGTGGTGACTAAGTGCCCGACACAAACAATTGTAAGACGGGTAGTTATATTAACTCACAGTTTCAGAGGTATATCATGGTGGGACAGCGGGAGGTGGCCAAGAAAGAGGGGGCTGATGAGACGGCTCAGTGGGTACAGGCTCCTGCTGCCAAGCCCTGGAGCCCACGTGGTGGAAGAAAGAGAACTGACTTCCACATGCTGTCCTCTGACCTCTACATATGCATCATGGCATGTACACACACACATACACACACACACACACACACACACACACACACGACATACAGAAAATGGAGGGCAGAGATGGGGAGCAGGTGCAGCCTTCAGGGTTGAGCCTCGATGATGTAATTCCTTTCTAACTCCTTGGACTAGACCCCTCTTACTAGCTTCCATGGCCCCCAACAGCACCCCCAGCTGGGGACCAGGCCTTCAGCCCACGAGCCTGTGGAGATGGTTCATATTCAAACCAAAGTTCCTCCTGCCTGCTCCGTCCCCCAGCCAACACCTCCTTCACGTCTCAGGAGGAGCGCTGTGTTCTGGGGTGTGGAGTTGTGGTCCAGACCCGTGCGGAGCCCCCCAGGACTGCACAGAGGAACTCTGGCAGGGTGGCAGTGAGAACTGGCAAATGGCCAACGGTCTGAGACGTACACGAGGCAGCTAGGTCATGGTTTGTTCGTTGAAGGTATGGCAGGCAGCCTCCACAGAATGCCACTGCCAGAGACCAGCTGCAAAAACCAAAACAAAAACAACAAACGAAAAGCAAAAACCAGCACCAAGGCAGAAATAATGGAAGGGGAGGGAGAGAATTGAAAAATTTGTTTATTTAAGTTGTCCATTTTCTGACAACTTCTATAAGGAAAATGCATTTAAATAAAAAATGAGAATGGAAAAGCATACATGATAGACACCTGGTCCTTGTGAAACCTTGCGTTTCCTGTAGCGTTCTCAGACACATCATTACAACATTTCCTACTTATTGAAGCAAAGAAAGAGGCTGGATGATGGATGGGTGCTAAGCAGGTAGATGATAAATGGATGTCTGGAGTAATGATAGCTGAGTATATATGTGCATGTGTGTGTGTTTATGTGTATGTGTGTCTGTCTTTATGTGTGTGTATTTGTGCATGTATGGGTATGTGTCTTTTTACTAATACCAATAAGATCTCCCATTACACTAACTTTACAACCCAATATTTCACAGATAGGTAGGCTGAAAGTGGGCACTTATGTCATACACATGTTTGGCCGTTACAACGACGCAACAGAATCTTTGTATCGATAGCTTGGTCAGCAGGTGCAAATAGCTTCTTGTGTTAGTCATGGTTCTTGAGAAGAACAGAACTGATCGAATGGATGGATATATATTAAAGGGATTTGTTAGATTCTGATCGAATGGATGGATATATATTAAAGGGATTTGTTAGATTGACTGGGTAGTCCATCAAGGACCGTGTCACCCCAGAGGCTGAAAACCCCATAGTGACACAGCCCATGAAGCTGGATTCCATTGTAGTCCCAGCCTGGCACTGACAGCCTGGGGAACTGCATGTTGGAAGCCAGGAGCCAGCTCATAATGTCAGAGAAGGAATGCAGCAGCAGCAGCATGGTAGATGAATCTGCCAGACAGAGTGAAGACAAGCAGGACAAAGCCAAACTTCCACCACCGTCCCTATCTGGGCTGCCACTGAGAGACGCGGTCCACTGTAGTGGCAATCCCACGTAGTTTATCTGGTAATTAAAAGAGGTTTATTTCAGGGTAACTTACAACCACTAAAGGGTCCGTTACAGGATCTGGGAGAGGTGAGGTGCAGTCCAGCGTGGTTCTCTGGAGAACTCCGACTTTGTTTGCAATCCAGCATCCAGGATCACGAGGAGCCAAGAGAGCGGCACGTAGGCATCATGGGTCTTAAAGGGTCTCGTCTGGCCATGCCCCAGGGGCAGGTCATAGGCAGGTGTGGCATTTACCTGCTGCCTCACTGGGGCAGTGCTTCCAGGTCAAAGCTGGAACAGCTACCCACTACAGTTCACTTTTAGTGTGAGCCTTCCCAGTTCAAACAATCTGATGGAGAAAACTCTTCACAACAGTGCCCAGGTATTTGCCTTTTAGCACATTCCAGATCCAGTCAACTTAACAACCAAGATTAACCATAACTACCTGAATAGAACAGATTCCTAGATGTGGACCAGAGTGGGTGGCATTTAAGTTTCTATAGATACTGCAAGGCTATCTTCAGCTACCCCGCCCTACTGTGCACCTGCTTAGGCTCACCTCACAGTGTGTGTCTGTTTGCCTACCTCACCAGTGTGGGCTGCCAGCAAACATCTTATTCTTTACCAAACTCTAGTTAGAAAGTTTGCTGGTGTGTTTTTGCTGCATTTTTCCCACTGTAGAAGATGATGAGCATCTTAGACATTGCAGGTATCAGTCACCAATGGGTGTGGTCAAGAGTCCTCTTGGTACCGAGCATCCTGGCTTAGAAGGAGAGCCACTGCAGAGAACCTAGGGCTATGTCAGGCAAGATTAGACAAAGTAGAGACAGTCCAAAAAAGGCTACATAGGGCTAACCCAACTCAGAGAGAACTGAGCATCGGCAGGGGGTATATTCAGCCTGATGACAAAAGACATGGCTGGACATTTAATGGGGACATCCTGCTTTAAGCTTTGGCATAACCAAAAGGACCTGGGAATTACTTTGCTGTAGAGGATGATCAGTCCTGGTGACTTACTGATCCTGGGCACAAAGCATGGTCCCAGCAAAGGAGAGCCTGAGTGAGTGACAAGAGTAGAAGCCCAGACCCCTGCACCGTGGAGCTCGGGGCTTTTTACCTCCAGGAAATGCCTTTGGGGAAAAAGGAGTGGTTTATAATCCACAGAGATGGATATATGGA
>CABHPH010148874.1:23791-51121 GCA_902168325.1 Peromyscus nudipes | reverse complement strand
TTTTTTCTATTCTCATGTGGTCTTCATTTATCATGGTCTTTTATTCCTTGTTCTTCCTCTCTGTTCTTAATCCAGCTGGGATCTCCTGCTCCCCTAAGCTTTCTTTCCCTCGACCATTGCCCTTCATTACCCCCCTCACGTCCAGTTTCCTCATGTAGATCTCATCCATTTCTCTGTCATTGGGCGATCCCTGTGTCTTTCTTAGGGTCCTGTTTTCTAGGTAGCCTCACTGGAATTGTGAGTAGCAGTCTAGTCATCTTTGTTTTACATCTAGTATCCTCCTATGAGTGAGTACATACCATGTTTGTCTTTCTGAGTCTGGGTTAACTCACTCAGGATGATTTTTTCTAGATCCATCCATTTGCCTGTCAGAATGGCTAAGATCAAAAACACTGAAAACAGCTTATGCTGGAGAGAATGTGGAGCTAGGGGAACTCTCCTCCACTGCTGGTGCGAATGCAAGCTTGTACAACCAACTTTGGAAATCAATATGGCACTTTCTTAGAAAATTGGGAATCAATCTCCCCCAAGATCCAGATATACCACTCTTGGGCATATACCCAAGAAATGCTCAATCATACCACAAGGGCACTTGCTCAGCTATGTTCATATCAGCATTGTTTGTAATAGCCAGAACCTGGAAACAACCTAGATGCCCTTCAACTGAAGAATGGATAAATAAAATGTGGTAATATACACAATGGAATACTACTCAACAGAGAAAAACAATGACATCGTAAACCCTTTCTTAACCTGAAACACTCCGTTTCCATAATCAACCACTATAAGGGGAGTGCTATAAATCGAATTTCTAGTAGTAACTATCTTCTGTTTAAAGAATTGTGGTTTCTCCCACTGCAGAGAATTCAAAGCATTGCAGAGGACTAATTCCACCTGTGTTCTGTGGAAGTGAACATCTCATCTCTTTGTTAATCCAGGCACATCCTTTCAGTAGTTAATTAAGCTCAATATACCATGGCCTACCCCAAAAAAGGAGTCATGGGGAAAGTATTTATGAGAAGATTTGAGATTTCATTTTGATTATTTGACTGACAAATAGTACAAACTGACTTTTGACAACTCCCAAAGGCATATATTTATCAAACATTTTGTTTTCGGGATACCACAGCACCTGATGTCTAGATTACAAGATGTAGCACCTTATTGTATGGCCTCAAGGACACTGAGGCCCTCATATGCTTATTGATGGTATGGAGTTTATGCAATTATGTTTAGGTGTGTCTATTCTATGTTGCTGGCCTTCTGGTTACTGTGAATTGCCACCAAAAGAATCATGATTATCTTCACTCCTTTTCTGCTTCCTATGTTGTAATTATTTAAAAGAATTCCTCTTTTGATAATCAAATCCTGTTCCCTCATCCAGATAATAAAATTAAAATGTCTTTTCAGCATGTGTGTGTGGTGACATACATGTTCACACATCTATATAGAGAATTGGCGATCTTTTTTCACATTCTGCTTGCCTGCTGTTACAAAGTAAAACCTCCCCCAGAGACTGCTAACAAAGAGAGACAAGACAAATAACCTGAGCATGGGATGTGCTTTTAAAGTTCTGTGCCCATACATTCATTTTCCAATGAATATTTTTGCATGTAAAAGGCATTCATAAGGAAAAATGAGAAAGGCAATTTAGGGGGAAATGAATTGGATTTGAATGAGGATGATGAATTGGTGAAGACAGAGAACTGAGGGAAAATGAGCTCCAGGTTTCTGCCTTCATGTTTCCCTAATAAAGTGTATTTTAGGAATAGGTTTTATAAAAAAAGCTTACATAAGAAACCCATCCTACTTTTAACTGAAATGCATTCTTTTGGGATGCATATAATGACAAGTACACTGCACTAATTTTAAAAATAAAGACAGCATTAGTTACTATAGGATTCCTTAGATTTAGTACTTGTAAGCAACTATTTTTTACATAAAAATATATCTTCTAAAGAAGATTTCATGTTTTTTATTTATTATCTTATTTTCAATGAGAATCTGACATTTAATAGAGGAAACATTGGGTACTGAATGTTAACCTGTCTAATTGGGAGTCTTCATCCGTACTCAGAGATGTCAACTTTTACAAGAGAGATAACAAATGTATAATGGGTACAGCTTACACTTTGGAATCTTGAACATAAGTACTGTGTAGCCATACATTTTCCTGTGTCCTGCCTGGTCCCACAGCCACTCAGGTCCCACAGAGCCTTTTATTAATTATGAACTGGATGGCCTATGGCTCAATCTCATTAGCTAGCTCTCTTATCTTAAATTAACCCATTTCTATTAATCTATGTTTTGCCACATGTTCCATTGCTTTACCTGTCTGCTGGCATGTTGTTCCTTGGGCGGCAGGCTGGCATCTCTCCCCACCTTGCTGTCTCTCTGCTTGGATTTCCTACCTGCCTCTAAGCTGCCTTGCTATAGGCCAAAAGAACTTTGTTTACTAGCCAATGGGAGCAACACATATTCACAGCATACAGAAAGACACCCCACAACAGTACTGGACGATCTTGCACCCACCTGACCCATCTGTGACTGTAAATAAATTTATTCAGTTTCTCTCCGTCTGTGAGCTGAGGGTTATAGCATCATCTCTATCAAGACAGTGAGAGAGAAAGTCAACAAACAGTGAAATAACACATCTACTTCATGTCTGTCTTATTATAGTCACTTAAGTAGGATAGCAATATGTGCTTGTTTAAAAGTGATGTTGAATGAAATAGGAAGCAGAAGAGGTGATCTTCCCCAGGGAAGAGCATAGTGTAGTTGTCTAGTGCCAAACATTTAACCTGGAAAACATACATACTAGTAGCATTATACAGACTGAACAGGTTAGATTTAAGAATATATATGCATATATATTCATATATGCATACAATAATGATTCATGAAAAAAGAGGTCATGAATTTGAAGGAGAGCAGAAAGGGATATATGGGAAGATATGGAAAGGAAATGGGCGGGAGAAATGTCATTATATTATAATATCAAAAAGAAAAAACATTCCAGTGCATTCACTTACATATAGTTGAATTATGTGATACTATTACATAGCCATCTCAAAATTATCTTTTGGTTCCATTAACTGATCTGTAAATTACTATCTTTCCATTTCATTAACTTAAAGTAGTATGTTCTGAGACACTCCGAGGTCTATAGCAGCCTGGGTCAAAGCATCTGGCATCAATTTTGCAAAAATATGCTCCTGGGAGTCCCAGAATTCAACCTTGAGCTTCCAGCTGGAAAGTAAGGATCTGTCATGTTGCTTACAGTGTTTGGTGAGTAGGGGATGCATGAATGGCTGGAAAGGAGGAGGTGGGTCCATTTTTTTTAAAAAAACTTTTTCAGATGAGGTTCTACTCTATAATGCAGGCTGGCTTGGAACACAGGATGTAGCTCAGACTAGTCTGGAACTCCTAATGAGCCTTCCTTAGCCTCCAAAATGGCTGGGATTACATGCCTGAACAACTACGGTCATATGGTATCCTCATGACAGGAAGAAGTCCAGGTAATTTTTATTCTTTCATAATCCATTTCTAGAGGGATGGACAGTCACATCAACTTTTTCCACTTTTTATTAAAGAAAATCACTTTTTTTGTACATGAACATTCTATTGCAGACAAGAGGCAGACAGCTATGAGGGATATGTGAAGACATATTTCATTTTATTTTCTTTTAGGCATAGAGGGATATGTTAATCCATTTCCACATACAATTCCTATAATTACATATAGGGAGTGAACCTTGAACTGGTTAAAAAACCTGTATCCTGTTGCCAACGAGTACAACTGGAGAGAAGAAACTCCAGAAGCTGAAGACTGCAAATGAGCATCCTTCCAGTGTGACAGCACATGGAGTTACTCTTAAGCAAGTGAGCTTCCTCCTTAGGCAGACACTGATGCTGCAGTGGCCATCTTGTCCTCTCTTGTAAACATCTGCTCCTGGCAAGAGCTCTGAGCCTCTCACGCAGCCGTCTAGGTTGTTAACAGCTGTTTGTGGACTCAGTTACAATTCTAAGTGTACATCACGCCGGGCTAGAGTAAACACTCTCTTTTTGTTGCCCTGTTACTTTTCTGCAAACACATCTTAGGAGTAAGACTTTACACCTTTGATCTCCCATACCGAAGGAAAAAAAAAAGCAAACAAAACAAACAAAAAATATTAATACGGAACTAATCTCACTGTAGTGTTCATGGCTTATTGTGGAAAGCAGGTGTTTAAAACTTTTAGAATTTCTTTAACAAAATTCTAAAGAGAAAGGAAAAAGAAAATAAAAAGAAATCATATTATTTACAGAGATAAACAGAATGGCTTAGCCATGCAAAACAAAGAACTTTGGTTTTGTTTTGTTTTTCCCTTTTCCCTTTGGTTTAAATATTGATCAAGATTCAATTTTTCTTCTTTCCAAATAAAACTTCAATAAATCAAAGTTTAGAGGCAAAATAACATGTTTTCTTTTATCCCCCATATTTTATACAGCATTGAGTCTAATAGAATATTTTACGTATTTAATCCATACCAATGTACTATAGGAAGCTTTTATTAAGCTGAGACACTATTGCTCAGATATCAAATGGTTACAAATGTACAAAGACACATCTCTCAGTATGCAGAAGTGGCAAAAGATTATTCCCAACCTCCCTCAGAGATTAATCTTTGATTAGTTTCTCATTGCCTTCCAAACAGTTTATTCTTTGAGTCTAAAAGCAAACACCGTATTTCCTTTTCCTCTCAAAGAACATAGTTCTATACCAGGAAATCTAATAGTCAATTTTTTTTTCTCTTCTCAGTTAAAGTTATCCACGTAAATCTGGGACAAAATGGCTGTGCAGTGTGATCCCAGAAACCAAGTTTCTACTTGAAGGAGCAAAGAGTAAAAGTCTAGTCACAAATCGCTAATGGCCCTTATCCAGTCTACTTCCGAAAGTTCCCATGTACACTACCTCCTTAAAAAGTTCATCAGGCAGAAAACATGTTTATAAAGTTACAAATCGGAATGTAACTAAAGATACATAGACATTTTATTATTACACTTTCATGTACTGCTTGATAAATTATGTACCAGTTAAAAACACTAAATTATCTCAAGGTGCATTCAATATCTGTAGCGTAGTTAACAAAAACACACACGAAAAAAATATATATTCTATATTCTGTGGAAAATAACACAGCTTTAATAATGACCACTGTTAAAAATCTGCAATTCTGACTGATATCTCTTATTTTATTTTATTTTTTAAAAGGAAATAAGTGTCATTTTAAGGCAGTGGCTAACCCAAAGGATTTAACACCAATTTTAATTACAGTGATTTACATTGTGATCTGTGGAAATGGGGATGCTAGCTGTCATTTTTCCGAACTTTCTCTGACGCATTAGTTTTTTTTCCTTATCATTTTTTCCTAATTTTTCTTTTTGACTGAATGTAATTTCCTAGTATGTGTCGTTAAGCAAATGTGACCCAAATTCTGTGTATGTCTTTCTCAGAGAAGACGAAATTGTCAGTTGGGGAGTGTCATTGTCACGTGGTGTTACTGTTTGTGTTCCTCACTTGCTTCTGAGAGCACTCTGGCAGCACGCAGGCCATCATATCCAGTAGTGCTCCTGACTCTCGGCTGGCCTCCCGTCCTCAGAGTGAAGAAACCAGCTTCTGATTGGGCAAGGTATATGTCCCCAGTCTCACAAACTACCACCTTTGGGTTTCAGGTCCTCCTCGTAAGGACGTTTGGGGCATGGTTGATAGCAATCAGAATCAGAACCGTACCTGCTCAGACTATCCATATAAACAACTGAAATAAAACATTACATTATACATCCAATTAACAGCCACTCCCAGAACAAAGCTTACAGTGTATAAAAATAGCTACGTAAAAAATTTACACAAAAGGCAAACTGAAAGGAAATCCTTAGTGCAGACATTTACAGAAAAAAAAATCGAACCAAATACAACATATGACCTATTATCATGGCTGCCAAATCTTGTTGTTATTTTATTTGATAACTTTATTTCATTGTTTTACTTGAGATAATTCTCTAAGATCCTGTGACAGCTTGGTAGGGTGAACTGCGTAATACTTGAACCATGAATTGCTGTCATTGTCTTTATATATGTCTTAAATACATCCACGTTCATGCTTCAGTTTGTCTATATGGTTTTTCTCTGAAATGATGAAAAACATAATGAAGACAAGTTACTGTAACAGTCATTTTTCACCATCAACAGATCCTTTGCACTAAAAGTGACAATAATTACATCATAGAAGGGATTATTTATAGAATTCCTATGTCCTGAGTCCACCTGTAAACCCAGCCCTATTCATTCTAGAATATTATTTTGGAATTGATGACTTCCTTCCTTCCTTCTTTCCTTCCTTCCTCCCTCTCTCCCTCCCTCCCTCCTTCCCTCCCTCTCTCCCTCCCTCCTTCTCTCCCTTCTTCACTCTCTTTGTTCTTTCCACTCTCCCGCCCTCCTTTTGTAAGACATGATTACTTTACATAAAGATAAGAGGAGAATAATATTGTTCCATGACAATATTTCATGACATTTTTCCTCAAATTTAAAATGCACCCATCCCTATAAATCACAGTCTAATTTGTAGAACTTGTCTTCAGTTTTATAGTGAGATGGAACTCAACCCAATTTTGACACAAACAAAGAGTGTGTTTACATGGAATTGGGGAAAAGAGGGTAAAGCAGTGGAGAAGAAAGTGTGAAATTGCAAGCTAGGTATTTGGGTCCCAGTGAGCAGATTGGAAGAATGAGTCCAGTTCTGACTCCTCTATCTCTTTGAGAGTCCAGCTATTCGACTTTGCCAACTGATCTCATTTCAATGATGCCACATTTCTCTCCTGGGTACAGCCTTCTGATTGTAATTCTTTCCCATGTCCTTCATCATTGCCATGAAATGAACTCAATGTCCCATTAAGATTGTAACTTGAAGTTAATTTATACTACACCTAAAGTTCACAGCACTTGGGTTTTTGTTTGATTGGTTGTTTTTTTGCTTGTTCAATTTTTTTGGGTTTCTCTGTCTGTCTTCCTGGCTGTCCTAGAACTCACTCTGTAGATCAGACTAGCCTTGAATTCACAGAGGTCAACTTGCCTCTCTCTCCCAAGTGCTGGAATTAAAGGGATGTGCCACCACCACCTGGCAAAGTTGGGCTTTTTACACCTTCTTAGTAGTAGCAGTTATCTCCATGACACACAGACTAATTAATCCAAATGATGCCTTTGTTAGTCTCAAGGGGACCCAAAAGAAAATGAGCCAGGCGCATGCCACCTTTAATCCCAGCATTCAGGAGGCAGAAGGAAACAGATCTCTTTGAGTTTGAGGCCAACCTGGCCTATAAAGTGAGTTCCAGGACAGCCAGGGCTATTACACAGAGAAACCCTGTCTCAAACAACAACAACAACAACAGCAACAAACCAAAAACCAAAACCAAACAAACAAAGAAAAAGAAAATGATCAAGTTGTATGTGGCAATATCATTGAGACATACACTTTTTCAAGGCTGCCTTAAAAATCTTACAGATGCACTAATATATATGAATTTATGCATCATATGTAGCACTAGCACACACATATGTGCACATGTAGGTACTTGTATGCATATGTACTCACACAAACATAATATACACGTACTATGGAGAAGAAAGCCTCTGTGTGTGTGTGTGTGTGTGTGTGTGTGTGTGTGTGTGTGTATACAAGCATGTCAGGCTTTTCATTAAAATGACTGGAGAGATGACTGTATAAATACACTCAACAATTATGCCATATCCTTGGATTAAAGTATTTATATATTAAAATTCATTCTAATGGGTTTTAAAAATAAACTTAGTATTTGTGCTTACTGAACCTAAATATCAACTTATAAAATAAAGCTTCTTTGTGTGCAGGAAATTTTTTTGGCATTAAAAAACAAAATGCAAATGAGATGTTAAAAAAATCTCCAAAATGGATTTTATTATTCAGTGGATAATAATTATGTTGGGGAGGTTGAGGAGACTGGGAAGAATTCATTCTTCTGAAAGCAATGAGTCACTGATGATGTTCCCTTTTGAAAACCTTCTTCCTGTTTGGGGAGCTGTAATTAAGAAGTATCTGCAAGTGAAGCTTGGGTTTCACCCCCACAGGGCTTCCGCACTTCCCAGGAGTTGCCTCTACAAACCACGCCCCCAGTCCCACCTACCTGGACACCTGGAACCTCTCCTCTCTTAGGCTTCTGTCTTGTGATTGTTTTCTTCTAGCTTTTTATTCTCCTCCATATTCCCAAGGTCCTTGTTTACGTGTTTGGATGCAGTTCTACAGGAGAATAAAATAAATATCACATAGTCACTCAAATTAAAAAAAATACTGTTCTAGTTTGAAAATATTTCTGAGAAGTAAGGGTTAGGGTGGGCAATTATACATCTGCACAGACTGGTACATAACAACACATTGGGAAGAAAAAATAAATGAGTCCTTAAGTAAGATAGAATTAAATAATCGATGAGACAAGAATAATTTTGAAACCAGATTGTACAATTTTATTGGACTCCGGTGTAAGTTGGATTAATTTTCCCCATGGTACCAGAGAGCAATTGTTATCCTTTCTTAGCCAGCTTTTCCATTCTTTGATATTAAAAATAAATTGTTTTTGAGGGAGCCCCATTATCTCAATAGACATGCATTGCCATGAATCTCATCAGGCACAAATCAGTGGGCCCAGCCAATGTGGAAGCCACAGAAACTATGGGGCCAAAGTCATTTTTCCTTCTTTTGTTGTTTATCTCAGATTTTCCATCCCTCCCCAAAATCTGATTAATACAGATTATAGCTATAAAGGTGGGAAGGCTGGTTTTGATAATTTCTTAGACTTTGAGGAAACCTGTGAATCTTTGCGAAATGCTGTGTTGAAAAATAACACCCACCCAAGCTAATGCACCTATCAAGAGGAAAATCCAGTGAAATTTGAAAAACTACCTACATAAACATAAATAGTACTGGACTCAGAATATAAAACAGTGGCAGACCTTTAAATTCCCTCACAGGTACTGCTGCCCCCATAAAGTAACACAACCTCAGTTTCCACAGGACAGTTTTAGCTGTTCATGTAATTTATAGATTAACAGAATCATAACATATGTACTCACTGGTATTTGCCTTTTAGTGAAACTCAGCTATAAGTCTGTAACATTCAAATTAATGGTAAAGTAGTCATGGGTTGGACTTTGACCATTAGCTGCTGTTTGCTCATTAGTCCTCTTAGGATTTCAGACTTATAATTTAGGTTGTTCCTGTGGGTCTGTCCTGTTTCTTATTCTCTTACTTGCCTCTTGTCTTCTTTTGATTTCTTGATAGTTAATACAGCATTTATGGATATTTTATCCTTCTTGCTGATTAAATGTAGTATTCCCATTAGCTAGTTATTTGTTTTCCCTCTCTAATTTTGTCTTGATTATTTGTTGTGTATATTTACTCTGTGCTTGTCCAATCTTTTTTTTTTTTTTAACGTTGACACTATATTAAAAAACTGTATTGGCTCCACGCAATGTAGTTTGTAGCAAGTAAGATCCTGCCTTTTTGTTGTTAAACAGAGATAATGAGGGGAAATCAGCATAGTTCTACCAAGATTTCGGCTAGCGGGGCTTAGGTGCAATTTGAATGAGGCTCATCCAATCTGTGGTCTATCCCGTAGGACATCCCGAGACCCTCTGCCCTAAAACGTAGAGAAAGACAACTTTCTTTTCAACATCTGCCAAGCACTATCGAAGATGGATAAACCCCTTAGATTTTTTTTTGAGATTAAAGAGTATGTTTTACTTATATTTTATCGACAACACATAATATAATGGATGGAATATGACCCGAGCACAGGAGACATCTATTTTACTACATTGACCAACCCATCAGTCTATTTCCTTCTTCTCGTCTTAATGATATTATTGTCCAATACAGCTCCTGACACATGTAGGGAAAGTTAAAAGTCCTACACTGAAATGACAGAGCTGGACTACTATCCTACTCCACTGTTTCAGGAGGCGTTGTGATCACACAGATAGAAAGGGTATCCTGAGTAGCCTTTCAGCTATTAACTACATACTTTAATAAGTATCGTTTTTATACATTAAAGAAATCATGGCAAATGAGAAAGCATATCTTATCTCAGCGCCATCTCTTGTAAAAATTATTTCTTTTATGTTTTGAGATTATATGTATAATTACATCATTACTTCATTCCCTTTCCTTTTTACCTTATAAGTGATATGTGAGATGCTTCTTAGCAAGGGGCATCAAGATCATGATGGGGAAACCAACTGAACCAAACTAGTAGGAACTCATGATCTTTAGACCAACAGCTGGGGAGCCTGCATGGGACTGGACTAGGCCCTCTGCATAAAGGAGGCAGTTGTGTAGCTTGGTCGGTTTAAGGGGCCCTCGAAGTGGGATCAGGATCTATTCCTGGTGCATGAGCTGGCTTTTTGGAGCCCATTACCTATGATGGGATACTTTACAGAGCCTTCGTGCAGTGGGGAGGGGCTTGGACCTGCCTCACCTGAATGCACCAGGCTTTGCTGACACTCCATGGGAGGCCTTACCTTTTAGGAGGAGGGGATGGGTGAGTTTGGGGTAGGGGGAGGCTGGCTAGGAGCATGAGGAGGAATGAGAGGGGGATCTGCGGTTGGTATGTAAAATGAATAAAAAACTTCTTAATAAAAAGATACTTCTTAAATATATAGTGAAATAATTGAAGATAAAAATGGAAAAGGGCATACTTATAAAAATACAGTGTGCTTAGTATAGCTATGTTCATATCAGACAACTTGAGACTCATAATGAGGAATACTGATAGGTTATATTTTATCTCTAAGGATAAAATTTTGATGTATTAAGAAGTCATACAAATTAAAAGTATATGTGCCTAATATAAATATAAAGCCCAAATTGAAAGAACTATAGGAGTGAATAGATAAAATGCAGAATTCAATATCCCTTTCTCAATAATTGAGTTGACACTTATATGAACATTTAGTATGTGTGAGCATGTGGGAATACTATGTACTAGCCTAACTCTCTGGTCATAAATACGTTAAAGTATTAAAACATAAAAATAAAAACTTCATCTTTTGGGGGAGTGGTTACAGGAAAAAGCAAAGGTCTGTGATTTCTAAGAGAAGAAAAGCAAATGAGCTATACTCTCTGATCACAGGGACTTCTGCCAGTACGACCTTGTTGGATTGTGCTTCAAACATGAGGGCCCTAGCAGCATATGGATCTCAGTGATTTAAAGAAGGAAAGACCAGTTCTTGGGAGTGAGGTGAAGGGAATTATTGGAGACAGGAGAAACTGCAGCGATGAGCGTGGGGAATTCCCAGGAGGCTTCCTTGATGCTTGATCTGTCTCCTAAATCAGACATTCTATCCTAATAAAATTTAAAGTGAAGCTTCAAAGGGACAAGCTGATTGGCAAGTAGTTTGACTGCCACTCCACACAGAGCTCCGTGCATAACAACATAATATCAAAATGCCCAGCAACTAATGAAAAATCTCTAAAACTAAGTAGAACAACGTCATTGTAATGACATGAAAACTAGGTGAATACAAACTCAAATAAATGAATAGCCAGAAAAGGCTTATAAAACAGGCATTATATATGTTTGCAAAATTGTAAAGGAAAAAAAAAAATATATATATGGGAAACAGGAAATTTTAAAAGCAAACCAAACACCTTGAGCCAATTAATACAAACGGGAAATCACAAAATCATTGTAACTCATTAAATGAGCTTATTAATACCTCAAGTATTAAAGTAGCAAAAAAATTAAAAATGAAAAAATAACTATAAAAATAGTTCAATATAAATTCTAAAATTAAAAAAGTAAGCCGGGCGGTGGTGGCGCACGCCTTTAATCCCAGCACTCGGGAGGCAGAGCCAGGCGGATCTCTGTGAGTTCAAGGCCAGCCTGGGCTATCAAGTGAGTTCCAGGAAAGGCGCAAAGCTACACAGAGAAACCCTGTATCGAAAAACCAAAAAAAAAAAAAAAAAAAGTAAAATTTTTTGGATATGGACGTGAGTGTGTGTGTGTGTGTGTGCGTGTGTGTGTGTGTCTGTGCATGTATGTACATGTGTTTGTGTGGTGTGTGTGCTTGTATATGGAGGTTAGAGGCTAACCTTGGGTGTCCCTAGAGAAGTACCATCCACCTGTATCTCTCGCTTGCTCTCTCTCTCTGGCTAAACCTCTCATTGGCCTGGAACTTGTCAACTGTGCTGGACTGGTTGGCCAGAGAGTTCCAGGGATTCACCTGTTTCTGCCTCTCCAATGCTGGGGTCACAAGTGTGAGCCACCACACCCTGGATTTTTAATGTGGCTTCTGGGGACAGAACTTAGGTCAATGGGCTTGGAAAGCAAGAACTTTACCAACTGTGCTCTCTTCCCTGCACAGACCAAGGTTTTAAAAATTAGTCAAGTCTCGGCAACTTGTGGGATAAATTAAAACAATCCCACATAGAGACATTAGGGATTGTTTTAACTTGGAATAGAAAATGGGTAGAAGCCCAATTTTTTGAGAAGAGTGAAAAAGATTAAACATTTTTCATTAAAATAAATACAGTGTAGAAAACGAGACATCATTAAAGTGCCCAATATTACAAAAGTTCACAACTTGAAACTCTATAAAGAGAAATTATGTACAGCAGAACTCAAAGTGAAAGGAGATCATGACGTAACTTCCCATCAATAGATAGCCCATTATGGTAGGAGTTTCAGACTAGAGCAGTGGCTCTCAACCTTCCTAGTGCTGTGACCTTTTAACACAGTTCCTCATGTTGTGGTGACCCCCAACCATACTATTATTTCATTGCTACTTCGCAACTGTAATTTTGCTACTGTTAAGAATTGTAATGTAAATATCTGATATGCAACCTCTGTGAAAGGGTCATTTGACCCCCCAAAGGGGAAGTGACCCACATCTTGAGAACCACTGGACTAAAGCAATGTCACAAACATCTCAGATGCATTCTAACTCACTGCAGCTCTAGAAGGAATACAGCTAAATAAATTGAAACGAATACTCCTCATCGTTTTAAGAAATAATAAAGTGAGCATGGTGGTAAACACCTTTGATCTCAGTAAAAAAGATGCTGAGGCAGAGGTGTCATGAGTAACAGGACTGAAAACATAAATGCTTGCAAAGAACAGAATTGAAGGAATTGGGCCAAAGGACAATGAGACAACTGATAGCATTTTAATTTCCAATCCTATTTATGGTCTAGGTGGTTACAGTTGTCCAAAATGTCATTGTAAAATTATGTAATTCCATAAAATAAGAGAGAAAAGAAAGAGGCTCCAGGATGAAGGTGGTGACCGAATTCTCTCCAGGGAAGCCTGTGGTCCTCAGGATGAATCCCTACGTCCTTCAGTCTATCCAGGCTGAACCAGGTGGAACAGTCCTTGCTTGAAAAATGGGGAAAGGGGCTGTTGTGTATAACACAAACTTGAAATGTATGTATAGAATATGTTGAGAATGATGACTTCTTAAAATTTATAAACCACATTCTTCACAGGTATGAAACTGTTTTCTTCTTAGTATATTTAGATTTTACAGGGAAGTTCATAAGCTTGCCCGCAGTCACACAGCTAATAAGTCACAAAGGCTTAGAATTCCAGCCTTTTGGATGCAGACTCTGTACAGGGTTGCACAGTTGGGCAACTCTGCAAAGATGCACCACTGTCAGGGGTGCTAAGTAGGAACACTTGCTGATACTGGGGTGGGAGGACAGGACACCCCGGACTGAGTACGTACAGGTAAGAGTTGCATGCAATTTGCTGAGAACTTCTTTCGAAGTTTTTATTCTTACTTTTTAAGAAAATTATTCCTTTCATTTTTGAGGTGATAATATAATCTCATCATTTCCTTTAACTCTTTCCTCCCTTTAGACCCTTCACCCATATGCCTCTCCTTATTCTCTTTCGAATCCATGGCTTCTTTTTACACTAATTGTTGTTACATGCACAATTGTATGTGCATAGACATATATATTGCTAAATATAACTAGCTCAGTTTGTATAGTGTCACTTGTATGTAAATATCTTCAGGGGTGACCATTTCCTATAGGATAACCCATTGGCATGCTCTTCCCTAGGGAAGACTAATTCTACTCTCGGCTTTCATTAGTTTCCCATAGTTCTCTGTGCAGCAGTTTGAGAGTTCTCTTCCCTTTAAAAATTATTTTGGGTCCTTTAGTTTTTGTTTCGAGAATGATGTCCCAAATTAGATGGAATAAATATCTTTAAATTTTGGAAAGTTTCCAGAGATTTGAAAGAATTACAAGGGTTAGAACTCCATCTCCAGCTGACAAAGACAAATTTTTCTTTAAATCACTCTCTTTAGCAAAGTATTTATCATCTATTTGAAGGACAAAGCACTTATAAAGCATGTGTTCTTTATAAATGGATTAAACTATAAATTATGATCACTGCTTGTCTTAAATTTTCATCAGTAATTTTTTTGGTTACTTTGAGTGTAAGAGAAAATTTAAATAATAGAATCATAGTAAACTAAGACAAGAATGGAAAGAAACTCTAGCCTTGACCATGAGGTGTAACTTGTGAGGTAGGGTCAGGGTCTTGAGCTTAGTGGATGTCCCGGTTAGTTTTAAGTCAACTTGACAAAAAACTAAAGTCATCTGAGAGGAGGGAGCCCCCATAAGATGGGCTGTAAGAAGTCCTGTGGGTCACTTTCTTAATTAGTAAGTGATGGGGGAGGGCCAGTCCATTGTGTGTGGTGCCATCCCTGGGCTGATGGTCTTGGGTTCTATAAGAAAGCAGGCTGAGCAACCCACAGGAAGCAAGTCAGTAAGTACCAGCCCTCTATGGTCTCTGCATCAGCTCCTGCCTCCAGGTTCCTATCCTGTTTGAGTCCCGGTCCTGACTTCCTTCAATGATGAACTATAATGTGGAAGTGTAAGCCAAATAAACCCTTTCCTCCACAAATCTCTTGGGTCATGGTGTTCCAGCACAGCAATAGTAACCCTAACTAAGAAAGTATGCATGGGTGTTGATTTTGAGCTATAAGCCCCTGGCCACATCCTTCCTCCTAAACCCTCTTGTTCTCTATAAATAGAGGAAAGAATAACACACAATGCTGGCATGAGGATCAACATGAATGTTCATGAGAAAGCTCTAGGTAAGGCACAGGACTCAACAACCTGATGGTACAGAGCTGTTGCCAAAGGCCACGTGGCTACTGAGCAGACCAGTTCAAATGTACGTCTCAGTTCATCTGCAAGAGCAATTCTGTGAAGGAGCTAAAGCCGTCTGCAATGACTTCTCAGAAAGTTTCAGAGTTCTTTCCAGGGATATTGCTAAGTGATTAAATACTTGCTTTGAGGTCTTCAGGGCAGAAGGTAGAGAAGTCCTCTCTACTGCCCTCTATGGATGGCTTTATTTAACAATACTTTAGTGGGGGTGGGGAAGTGGGAAAGCGAAGAGAGTTCTTGAGAATATAGGTTCAACCAATGCTGAGAGCTATCACTGAAAGAAATAGAACAACAACAACAACAACAACACCCCAGCATTTTATATTTGTAAAAGAAAACAACTTATATTGAAATTATTTAATAAGTTTTAGGGTTTTCAAAAACATATATGCATGTGTACAGTCAACTAAAAACTCTGTTAGAGTGTGAGGAAATATTAACTCTTTCTGACAGCAGGGTTAAATTCTATGATTTATATTTTAAAGTGTGTGCCCAATTTACACCACATAAAGGTGCCACGACTACAAACTTTCAGGACAGGCACCTTGACAGCGGAAAATTGTCAGCTCAAGCAGGCTGACCAATTGACACCTGTGCCGGTGATTAGCGGCACATCCAAGATAATAGTTATTTCCCCCTATTCCCTGGTCACAGCTGTCAGCAGAACGAGTCTCCTCTTGGACCAACTTTAATGGAAAGCCAGAGGTGGAGGAGAGAGCTTTAATCCTAGCTGACAGTGGGCAGCAATTTCTTGACTTGGAGAAGAATAAACAGTTGGTTTTATTGCTACCACTTTCAATTTGCCATGTCTACACTTTGAGACTGTTCTGAGAAATTCCTCACTAAAATAAGGAATGCTTATGTCCTCCGTTAAAAAAAATATTCAGGAAATAGCCTTTCCATCTTAGCTAACAGTGAGTCTGTAGACTGCACAGTAAGCAGAATATTGAAAGATGAAAATGAAGATAAAAAACCTGACTCCATGAAAACAAGAAGTTCCTGTTGCATGCCACAGCATGGCTCTGTGTCAGCCAGCATCCATAACACTTATACAGAAAACAACCTGGCTCACGGTGAGGAGAAGGACATTTTCCCCTTACCTTAGAAAAGCTAACAAAAACTGATAATTTGCTCTTTTGAACATTTAATTTATAAGTTTATATGCATATTAATAATAAAAAGCACACGTGTCTTACATGCTAGAGGTGGGTGCAGAAATTGAGTTTGTGAGCAAATACATACAGATTCAAGGTTACTCATGACAGGGCCATGTAGTTATATTTTTCCACGGGAAGCGAACTGTGATCTTTTATAATTATAAATGCTCTATTTTGATGTGAACCCTTTCCTCTGAGGACTTTCAGGTCAAAAAACATGATAGAGGGGAGTCCTGGTTCTGCACTTACTGACACTGTAATTAGCTAGATATGCCAACATTTCCTCTTTATCCTATTTCCCTTTTAGCTTATTTTTTGTGGTTTGAGAGGATAATGGGACATTTTCTTTTTTCCCTTCTGGATGCTTGCCGAATTATAAGTACAAAAATTAATTAAAGAAAGAAAGAAAGAAAGAAAGAGACAAAGAAAGAAAGAAAGGGAGGAAGAAAGAAAGAAACTCCAAACTTGGATAACCCTATCTTTTAATACAAATGGAGGGTCCATCCCATCCCTGAACTTTTTATGGGCATATTCCTTCCCGATGGCAGGATGTTAAATGCACAAAGGCAAAGTCACATCTGAAATCTCAATTGAAAAGTGGTACTGATGAGGTAACAAAATATACATGAATTTATATGGGATATGTAAAAAAAAAAAACCCACTAAATATGCAAATGAATGTACTCTCCAGTTCTACTTTGGAAAAAAAATGTTTTTCTTATTTTTCCAATGATGTTTAACATAACACATTCAAAGAACATCTCTCCAGTGTTGCTAGAACTCCATTGCTCTAATAACTGCATTACAGAAACCGGCCTTGGAGATTCTGAACTGAAATGATGAGTCTCAACTTTCTCTGCCAGTGACTTAAGGGGTTAAACACTCACTCACAGTGCACAAACATCAGTTTATTGTAGAGGCTCAGGCAAGGGATTAACTGCATTTAGAAATCTGAAGCATCCCACACATTCTTCATAAAAGTCTCTGATACTTGAGATGATGAGTGCTTCAGTTTATTACAGATTACCAATAATACTAAGTCCACCAAATTTGGCATACCTTTCAATTAAGTAGCAGTCACATGTAAGACTGTCCTTCAATTTAATGACAAACTTTAAAAGGAAGACTTGAGGCCTAACCTAATGACATTATTAAACAAAGTGTCCAGCATTTATTTATCTGTGATTAGAATTTTTGGTTGCTATATGATAGCAGTTAATGTAACACACAGACATATTTCTTTTATTCATAGAACATTTGATGTCTGATGAGATACTGGCCATTAAGATAGTATGATTAAAATGTTAAGATTTCTCTTAAGACTTGAAATTCATCTAACTGTATAAAAAGGAGTGACTGTGCCCCCCATATGGAAATGGACATCATGCATATCAGTCACAAACACAACAGAAAACTTTTTATGGAAAAAGGACAGCAAAACATCATGAGATATAGTAAAGCCTAGTTATCATGCCTTTAAGACAAATAATTCTGTCCACTATAATTAGTCACCACAAGAAAGTCTCTTTCAAAGGTAAAATATGAATAACAAGAATGTCTACTTTGCAGATGTGCTGTGAACTAAGGTCAATGTATGATTATCATGCTTTGTGACTTCTACATTTTTCAGCTGTGCCTCCTTCCCAGGAAACTCCACACAGATCTCTACATGTTCACAGGGTAAGATTACGATCATAGGTTTGAGCTCACTTTATCTTTCAACTTTCTCTTAATAAGATATCTTTCTTGAATTTTTAGAGGAATTAACTCAGACAGAGTGAAAGCATAAAATTGTGTTCCAGGTTGGTACTAGCTACAGATATTCTGTTGTAAAAACAGTTTATTCACTTATAAGATATTAATTTAAAGTCTTTGTTTGAAACCAGGAGTGGGGCCTAGAGTTACCAATGGGACTTTCAAAACATGCAAATTGCTAGACTCCCATTTCCCCCTGTGCTGACAATGTAGTCACTGTGAACTCATACATAATGCCATCAGCCTGATTTGAGGGATGTGTCTGTCTTGTAGAAATTATATGCATCTTAATCTTGACTGATAAGGAGTGGTTGGTGTACTTAAGGGGTACTTACTGATAATCTTCATTAGCTTAGCCATATTCAGTATAACCAATGTTAGAAGATCTTCAAGGTCCATCTTGCATGTACTACTTTATAATTCCAATCTTTTTTTTTTTTAACCTAACCTTATATAAAGTGTTTTAAATGCATTTGGAGTACTTTGTCTAATCAATGTTTTCATTAAGGCCAAAGTAATGATTTTTTCTACCTCTTAATTAGGTCCTTACATGGAATAAAGTCCCTTAATTAGAATAGAGGGAGATATCCTCACTTCAGTGGCAATTTTATTTCTGGTCATATCAGACACTACTCAGTCATTTACAGTTCTTGAAATATGTAGATTCTTTTACCTAATCTTCATCAACTTCAAACAAAAAGCTTAGAATGCTTTCCATTTAGGCAGTATGTGCTTAAAACAATCTACCCATGCAGAAAGCAACAATAACAAAAATAATTGCATTTAGAATGTCAACTAAGGCCAGGTGGTAGTGGAGCACGCCTTTAATCCCAGGACTTGGGAGGCAGAGCCAGGCGGATCTCTATGAGTTCAAGGTCAACGTGATCTACAGAGTGAGATCCAGGACAGGCACCAAAACTACACAGAGAAACCCTGTCTTGAAAAAACCAAAAAAAAAAAAAAAAGAAAGGAAAAGAAAAAGAATCGACACAAGCACACCCCAGGCCACATCCCTAATGTCAGTTCTGTAGTCACTGTGAAGTGAAACAAAACATGATATGCCCAATTTGATGATGTGTTTGTATTATTACAGAAATTACACCCACAGCAGGGAGATACACAATCAGCACATTGGATTTATCCAATTTGGAGGCTGTGAACAGCAAGCGCCTTTTCCTACCACTTACTTGGATTTCTTCATGTACAGCCAGTAGACGACACCAGCCACGAGGGCCGCGAGGAGGAGACCAACTACAATTCCCACAATTAGCTTTGCCTGGTCGTTCACCTTTTCTCTGTTTTCGTCTACAACAAAGAGAAGAAAAGTCCGTGCAATTACAGCCAGTGCTAAGGCGTTTCAAATGAAGCTGGTGTAGTTTTAACTCAGTAATGATGAGTAAGGCTCACTACGGTGATTGACATGCAAGCTTGTGATTTTAAAGGGTAAAATTTTCACAATTTTGACTATCTTGTCTCATTTGGTATTGTAATTAGAGTCAAATTTTGGACAGCTAAGAAAATCACTCAGACAAGGACACTTCATAAATCTTGAGCTGACAGTCAAGGGAGAGGAGTCTACAGTATAGTACCTACCACTTATATCGTCTGCCTCATCGTGTTCTGGAATACTTACTGAAATGAAAAATGTTAATATGAAATTAAAAACAAAATTTGTTGATAAATGAAAGTCACCTTTACCATTATTGTATGATGTAATAATATTTAGATAAAACAGCTATTCTAGAACTAAGGATAAAGAAAAGGAAAACCATACTTTACAGAGTAAGAACTTCCCTACAAAGGAATTAATCTTGTTTTAAGGAGAATAGTTCAACTGCAAATATTTTAATCTATTAGAGAACATTTACAACCAACAAGCTATAGTATTTATCTAAAATTGATTTTAATTTCCTACTGTCTGTATCTTTCACTAGAACTTCTTTTTAGGAGAAACAAGTTGGCCCCTATGAAGTCTACAATGCTGTGTTTCTCAACTGTGCTCAACTTTTTCTGCCCCTATTTAGAAGAATTCATTTTTTTTTCCGAGACAAGGTTTCTCTGTGTAGTTTTGGTGCCTGTCCTGGATCTTGAGCTGTAGACCAGGCTGGCCTCGAACTCACAGAGATCCACCTGGCTCTGCCTCCCGAGTGCTGGGATTAAAGTTGTGCACCACCACCGCCCAGCAAGAATTCATTTTCATTTGCTAGTATCAAGGACACTATTAGTTATGTTCTCAAAGCAGGAGCTGGGGTGGAGGTTATAAATGTGGTACTCTATACACTAAACAGCACCCTGCCCTATCTGATGTTTGCCAGATTTGCAAGTTTCTGATTGTGTTATGATCTTAGTCTGGTTAAAACTCAGTGCTCTTGTGGATTATCATTAAATTACATAAACATTCTTCAGCGTGCAGGAGTCCGCATCAGAATTCTCCATGATGTTAGGTAAAATTCAAAGTCCTACATTCCTCATCTTAAGTACTCAGAGAGTACAAAGTTTGAAATGACTGTTTTAAATACTGAGAAAGCTGCAGTACCTCATCCAACAGATTAGTGTTAAAAAGATCTGTTTGGCTAAAAAAAGAAAAGAAAAAGGATGAATTCTCTCTAGGTAGTACAAATCAATACTCATGGAATTGCAATGTGAGAAGTCAATGACTGTATTTTAATTTTGTTTAGTTTTGTTTTCCAGCTAATACATTGGGACTTTATATTCTAGTCCATCTGTTAGAGGCCATTATCTTTTGAAAATTGTCTCATCCCATAAATTCCTAGCCATTATATTCATAACATACTAATGCAAGGATTCCAACTGATCAAGAAATAAACATTTGGCAGCAGGTCAGCTAACACACTGTCTAAAAGTGAACCTTACTCTAGGCCAATCCTGATTTAAGGTTGCCATAGTAACATAGCAACAGGAATAGTAACAGAATTGAAAATGTCTAATTTCCCAATAAATCATGTTTTTCAAAATGTTTTCTCTCCTCCAGAAGCATATAAACTAGGATTTCAATATTGACAGATTCTTCAATTTTCTCTAAGATAATTTCATCTATTTTCATTATGATTCAAAACTGATAAAAGAAGGGAAACTTTTGTAAGCTGATTTCGTTAATTCTCATATCTTTTTTACTACTAATTTGTTAATTGGACAAATTTGTGGCATTTCTGTGTAAAGTAAGGGTAGGATAAAAATACAATAAATTGTAATGCAAACTAATAGTTGAATTAAAAATGTGTCAAATGTGTACCTTTTATAAACGTGTTTTAAGATAACCATTGAATTATCTGACTTTGGATCTATAATATGGATTAAACACAAGCAACTCATTTCTTATTCTTCTTTGCTTTTGGGAGGATTCCTACCTTAGGGGAAAGTGTCTGAGTCCTAACATATGAAGTGACTTAAACTGTGAACACAAGGATAGGAGAAGAATGGAAACCAGGAAGAAAAGAAAAAGTAACCTCATGGTGATGGTATCAAATGCGAAACAAATGCATGAAACTTACCATGATGCAGTACAGGGAGATGGGACTGAAGATGTTAAGCTAATGAAGAATAACTTCAAATTTTCTTACGGTTTTAATGCCAGAAATGAAATACTCACTCGCAGAGACATTCAGGGAGTTTACTGTTCTCTCCAGTTGGTTTTCTGCTGTGCAAGTTAATGTAACATTCTCCTCGGGGGAAATGATAATTTTACTATAATACCTGCCATTGATATAAGGAGACTCCTCTGTCTGGAAGAAGAAGGAAGATGAGTTTAGAAGTGGAAATGCATTTTACAAGTCTGGGAAAGAATAGTGGTAGATGACACAGGGAAGGTGTGATGTCCTACTGTCTGTTTTTCAGGATGTATGGGAACTACAGATAAGGACCATCCAGGTCGTCCACAGCTTTATGGAGGGTAGAAAAGAGACCAGTAAAGCAATAATAACATTTGTGTATCTATGATTCTCTTGGGAATTTTGATACATCAATCAAACTTTTCTTTTTGGATAAATGCTCAGTTTCAAACTTTTCCCATGATACTTATTTCAAAGCATGTTATTAGTCATTATAATCACCAGCTTCCCTTCAGTGAACATTAGCATTTAATTATCTGTGAATGAGGCTCAATGCTTTTTTTTTCTTTTTTTTTTCTTTTTTCTTTTTTTTTTTCCCAGAGCTGAGGACCGAACCCAGGGCCTTGCGCTTGCTAGGCAAGCGCTCTACCGCTGAGCTAAATCCCCAACCCCGGCTCAATGCTTTTTGCTGTAGACATCTATTCTGTTATCTTAATTCTTTGCAATGGGCATCTATTCTCTTACCTTAAAATATTATATCAAAGCGCAAGGAATGTAAGATTTGTTTATGGGTAAATAAAACCATTTGTTTCTTTTAGAATTTTCCTGTGCTAAATAAAAAAAAGTGGCTCCTTTAATGATGACTTAATTTAAATACACTTGACAGTCCCGAGGCACAGATGGGGGCACCTCTGGACGTGAGACCCTCACACATAGGAAACAATGCAGTAGTTTTGATTTGTATTTCCCTGATGATGATGGATGAGGAACATTTCTTTAAGTGTTTCTCAGCCATTTGTGTTTAATCTTTTGAGGATTTTCTGTTGAGATCTGTACCTCATTTTTTGGGGGAGGTCTTTTAAAAAAAATTGGCAGGTTTTTTTGCAGACATGCTTTGGTTTCTGATTTTGTGTGTTTATGGGATCTCTGCAGCGAGAACTCAGGCCTCTGCATTTATGTGTGGTTCTTGTGCTTTTCCTGTCATTTGTTTTGTCCAATTCCAGCTTGTTTGTTTTTATTCTATCTTATGTCATTTTATTTTATTGTTATTTTTTTGTCATTTAATCTTCATTTATTAATGTTCTTATTATAAGAAGCAAAGCAAAACAAAATAAAACATTTAAAAAACACCCAGTCTATCACACACTTTTCAGTGTACCAGGAACTGTGCTATCAAAACAGAAGCGAAATTCAATTTCTTGTTATAAGTGGCTAGGATCTAGCAAGAGATAAAGATAAGAATATCTTCCTTGTACTTATATAAATCTATAGTTCTTTAAATCTACCTCATCTACTTTTAAAACGCCTGTTTGTTTTCAAATGAGAGAGAAAGCAAGGGTATAGATTTCGGTGGAAGTGGAGGTGGAGAATCTGGGAGGAGTTGGGGAGGGTAAAGTGCAGAACTGTAATCAGAATATATTGCATGAAAAAATACATTTTCAATAAAAATAGGGAAAAAAGAAAAAAGTATACATATTGCCTAACCCCACAAAAAATCTTTTAAAAAGGATTTAAAAATTCAAAAAAAAATAAAGAAAAAATGTAATTGGGTCACTCTTGGGATTAGACACAAATGTAACACAACTCAAGCTAGTTTGCATTCAGAGCCTTTTCTTGGTCACTAACTTGCACTGTGTCCCATGTTCTTCTCTCTTGGTTTTATTCTTAACTATACTGTAATTGTCTTGAGGATAGGAGTGCATTAGCCTCTGCTCCCTGGGAGCTACCTCATGGCTGTACACTGGTAGGTTCGTCATGCCTTGGAGGGGAGAACAAATAAAATATTATGGATGGATCATCTCAGACCCAGAACAAGAACACTAACATATTGTCCCTGAGGCCAGACTCAGTCCTTCTCTATGACAATGAAGAATGGCATTATTATTTCTATCATTGCGGTAAGTGTGCCTGCTATTTTCCCTGAGTCTTTGTGCTTGCTACTTCAATCTCTACAAAATATACTTTCTGATTTCTAGCCTGGCCTTTTTCATTGTTATATTCATTTATTCATCAGATATATGTGTGCTTTTCTTCCCTTTTCTCTGCTTTCCATGTCAGCATTACCAATACCTACAGGTTCTTTTTCAATGGCACTTAACTGAACTAGAGATAGAGAGAGAAAAAAGTAAAGTAGGAAGGAAACGTTTCTATTCTTTTAGCATTTTACTTTTAGCATTGGATTCTAAAAAGTACTTCTGCACATTGTCAGCAATTCAGGTCTTTATTCTGAATAGAGAAGCATGCATCTTCTCAGGCTTTGTCAAGCCTCTCTGCCTTCCTAAGCATGGTCTTTTGACTTGGGTGTCTCAAAATGTATTTAATCCAGTCAGGAGTTATTGGCTTCAAGCGTGACCACTCCGAGGGCTCTCTGTGCTTGAACATATGCAAATGTATTTCTGTGACTCACAGGCAAGAGCCCAGATCCACCATGCTTAGCAAATGATATTATATGAGCTGAACCAGTGGCTCACTTCTCCACAGGGGAATGCGGAGTTTTCAACCTAAAATTAATTTGCATCTTTTTGCTTTATATGTGTCTGCTGAATACTTAAATGGAGAGCCCATGTCCTGTGGCTCTTTAACTGGTTCTAATGATCTAAGCAGACTTGAGGACTGCAATATGGAAAATGTAACTAACGTTATAGTAGTACCCCAAAGAGATTAATTAGTGGGATTAAAGTTCTGAACTCTTAGGATAGGCCGTTCTCTCTGTCTCATTGTCTCTCTGTCTCTCTCTTTCTGTGTCTGGCTTTGTATGAAGAAGAAAATACTCATAGCATTTGTAAATTGGAAACCTTTGTGGCTACTCAAGTATCCTACCAAGACTACAGATATTAAATTTAGATTAATGTCCTCTATTGTCCAGGAGGGCACAACCTAGATTTTACACTTGGGCATCCTTGTTCTGGTCCTAGCCCTGTAACAAACAAACTGGACCATGTGTTTCCAAGCAGTGACTATGTTGGTCACTACCCTGGGGTCCAGATTCAATAAGCTATATCCTTTAAACATGTGTAAACAGGAAAAGTAACAGAGGCTACTTATACTGTAACATATAAGTTTATGGTGCAGAAAAGTATATACCTTAATGATTTAATTATCCATGTCTCAGGAATTAATGACCATGGAGAAACATCCAATTTTAATTCTTTCTAAAAGCAGACACCATAACACAGTGGTTTTGATATTTTCCATGGGCCTGGGATTTAAATGTGTTCTTTGAAGCATGTTCTCCTTCCGAGAAAATTAAGATGTCAGCAAGCGCTTTCTCTGAGCATAGGCTGCATATTCTGTGTGCTAACCATACCAGTCTACACTTCAGTTACCTAAATAAAATCAGTTTGGGAGCAGGGGCAGCACAGAGGAAAAAACAACACTTGCTTGGTTTATGACGCTTCCACTTCCAGTAATGGTCCACTGTATCGCTGGTTTTGGAAACCCTTCCACATGGCAGATTATGGTTTTTGACAGTCCGCTGGGGTCAGTTTTCTTTGTCATTTTGATTTGAGGTTTTCCTAATAGAAGTATTACAATTGAAACATTACAACTGAAATATTAAAAGAAACCGGATGGCAAGTTCTTAATGAAAAAAAAAAAAAACTGCAGCTACATCATTTCACACCTTCTACAATGAGTGTCAGGGACTCCCTTTTCTTCAGTCCTTCTACCTCCTGAAGAGCAGTTTCGCAGACGTAGTTCCCAGCATCCTGATAATGAAGGCTAGAAAACGACGGGCTTGATCGGAGCCTGATGTTATCCTGGTTAAACGCAGAGCACGTTACTTCAGAGGGCACAACTTTCGTTTTCATTGTTTTATATTTTTAAACACTGTGCATGATGGGGGTGTGCGTGTGTGTGCGTGTGTGCCTGCAGTTAAGTGTGTGGTGCATGTACCTGGATGTGTGGATGACTACACCTGCGTATGAGTGCAGGCCGTCTCTTCTCCTCCTCTAACCATCTGTCTTATTGCCTTGAGATTGGGAATTTAACTGAAACAGAAGCTTGCATTTTGGCTAGGCCGGCTGGCTCAGGAGCTCTTGGACTCAGTCTGTTTCTGAATTCCAATGCTGGAGTTTCAGACACACAGTAATATTTGGTGGGTGCTGGGGATTCACACAAGGTCCTCATGTGTTGAATGGAGGGAGTGAGTTCTTACTCCCTGAACTATCTCTCCAGTCCCACAATCGTGACTTAAGATATATGTGTCCTATAATAATTAAGTCCAAAGTTACTGTTCTGGGTCTGATGTAAATATATATACTTAAAAAATAAACCTTTAAGATGCTTTCAAAAATAGGTATCTTTTATCCTTCACAGTCCAGGAGTTAGGCAAAGTAGAGTTATAGTTCAGAGTCACCTGTTCTAGCATTGGTGATTTGGAACAAGTTCATGATTTTCTGAGACTGAGTTTCTTTTATGTGGGAAATGGGGTCTTATTCTTACTGTATCTCACTGTTTGAAGGACTTAACTATATGAATAGAAAAATGGGTTATATTGAGTAAATGTCTCAATTGTCAGTCCCTACTTATTGTGTTAGGACTGTTCCATAAGCCATTCATGGAATCCAAACAGCGGTAGGCATAAATGCTCAAGACTTATTTGATCTCAATGTCTATCAACATTGGGATTTCACTATAAAATGACAAAAACTATGAAAAAATTCAATTAGTAAGAAAACTTTATTATTCTAATTTCTACAAAGAAAAAATATTTAATCTTTTAAAAAGTTACTTGACATCAGAAGATAATCATATTTTTGGGAATTGAAATTGAAAAGCAGTTAATAAGCCAAAATTCTAAGATTATAGATCTTTGTATACTGGGTTTTCCTTCTGCCCATTCTCCCATCAACTAATGTTGATATAAGAATGTTGCTTAGCAATAATAACATTAGGGTTCAACCAACTATAGTGACTGCTTTTCATGTTTAGTGTAGTTGACTTATTTCTCAAATAAAACATACGATATGTGTTTGTACAATCATTGACTATTCTATTGCTTATATGTTATTTAGCTTTGTGAGCATTAAGTACTATAACTAACACATGTTAAATAAGGACGATGGAGAGTGACACTGTAATCATCTGGGAGAAGAACAAATAGTAACAACATTGTGCCTAAGAGAAAGTAAAAGGAACTGTTCTAAGAATGAGAGAATGCTGGATGTGGAGGTGCACACTTTTAATCCCACACTCAGAAGTTGGATGCCAGTCAGGTCTACATAGCTTGTTGAAGGCTAGTGAGTGAGACCCTGTTTCAGAGAGACAAGAGGAAAGGGGGAAAGTAGGAGATAGATAGATAGATAGATAGATAGATAGATAGATAGATAGATAGATGGTAGATAGATGGTAGATAGATGGTAGATAGATGGTAGATAGATG
>CABHPH010148874.1:5896-23781 GCA_902168325.1 Peromyscus nudipes | reverse complement strand
ATGGTAGATAGATGGTAGATAGATGGTAGATAGATGGTAGATAGATGATAGATGATAGATAGATAAGATAGATAGATTAGATAGATAGATAGTAGATAGATGATAGATAGATAGATGATAGATAGATGATAGATAGATGGATGATAGATAGACAGCTAAGAATCTAACATTTAGACTAGAAAAACAGCATCATACAATAATATTTTGTCAAGAAGTCCTAGTAAGAAAATTTCTGCATGATTGTGAAAAACCAAAAAAAAAAAAAGATAATTTCATCCCCTGTTTCAAACAATGTGAATATTTATTTTCTCAGAATTCCACTGATTAGCTGCCCCTGTCCATGCTATACTATGAATGTTGGGAAACACAAGCCAAAGATGTAAGCAGTGGTACCATATTCATAGACTTCTGTTTTAAGGACAAGCTTGACTCAAAGCACCAACTATATACCCTCCTTTCCAATTCCGTAAATGTAGAAATGACTGGGCCCCAAGTCACAGTCTTTATTTTAGAGTTATATGACTACGTGAGCTCATACAGGAGACCCTAAGCAAGATCACAGAATGTTCTAGCTGCTTCTTAAGGTCTAGAAGTGAAAGAGCTACTTAGCATCTAAGAGCTCATCATTCATAAGGACCTGCTATTAGAGATTGAAAAGTTGTCTCAACACCAAAGAGGAGGCAAAAATGTTGTGACCACAGAACAACATTCATACTCCAGAAAGCCTGAGCTCGAGCCTTTATTCTCACTTGTGAATTTTTCTGATTTATCGGCCTGGATTTCATTATACATGATGGGAAAAAATAATGAACGAGCTGCATTTTTCACAGAGATGCTACAGGCAGGATGTCAGAATAATGGCAGTTAAAATGGACTCTAAAAGGTTCATCTTCAAAGTGCATAATTGCATGTGCTTGTGTGTGTGCATGCATGTGTGGATCACTCTTCATTATATAATCATAAAGCAATGCACCACGCTAAGTTCCAGCCCATCCATTAACGATGCCAAAGTGAGGCTGAGTGCCTCTCCAGTTTTACTGTGGGTTGACAAACACTGGAGAGGGAAGGAGTGGAAGAGCACATGGATGCGAGCATACAAGCCAAGCATGAATATGCATTTTAGAACGTAAAACAAAAGACACAAGGCGCTAAAAGAACTCCTTCTAAGCAGCAGGACAGCAGCAAAGACCTGAACTTACTTTCATCCACACCACAGTTGCATTCTTACTAGCAGATATTGTACATGACACAGGTAGGGCATCACCGATCTGCTTGGTCACTTCCCCACTGGGGTTTAAGGATAAATCCAAATCTGTGAGACAGAAAATCTGCTTGAAATGAAAACTACAAGAAAGCAAGATAGGAAACATAAAATAAAAAAACAACACTTTTTCCCCACTGTACTTGAATATCAGAACTGACTTCTACGAGTAAAACAGCTAGACTACAGAAGATTCAGCTTAGCCTTACAAGCTAGCACTGACGGCCACTTGGACAAGCACATGGTCAATCTAACTGATTATGCATTGATTTTCAGTTAACATAATTGAGGTTGGGGGTGCATACAAATGTTTCTTTTTGAGACCTATCACCTTAAGGAAAAAAAATCAACTCACTTCAGGAAGGAAATAAAAATGAGTAGGTAAATATAAAAAGTCGTTGATAAGGCATTACATTGGAAAATCACATATATTTAGACAGCAGGTGATAAATGGAAAAACTATGAGATAGTGCAGATGTTTCTTCAGAGAAAATTGACAAATAGTTGAATTATTTTTGAAATGCTATTCCATTTTCCATGCAGTTGAAATTTTGAATAAGACCTATTATTAGGTACACTTTCAACAGATAATTTTTAAAATGCACAGGATAAGCATGTCTAAGGATGTAGAGCCTTTCAGGTGAAAAATGATTTTTTAAATATAAAACTTACAATATGATTTGTAGGAAGAAAATTCAACTCAATGGAACAAATATTGTCATACAGCTACTATGTTCTAGGCACTAATGGGAGATCCATACATGATGATGGAGGTGGAGGTACTATGCACTCCAAGTCAGTGCACTACCTACAAAGTCAGAACCTAGTATCAAATCTATTACACATTCAGATATCAGTAATTACTTGTTGAAATACTAAGCCATAGCATACGCAAAGACTTGCAGGAGTAAAGAGAAGAAAAATCAAACTGGGTTTCAAAGCAGAAAGGCTTTGTATAAGACACTACATTGTTGTAGCCTCTTGACAACTAAATGCTTTGGTAGGTGGGGACATAGCATAAACCTTTCCACATGGACAAAATAAAAAATTGAGAGAACTCATCAGGCTGCTCAATGTTGAATGATTTTTTTACTGATGGTCTTAACTCATAGAATGTATATCTCACTATAGATTAAGTTGTGTTTTTTGTCTCTCTCTCATGATTTTGTTAGGCTGCCAATCATTTTCTGTGTCATTCTTTAAAAGAAATGTGTATGATGTATGGATGTGGTAATATACTTGTTGGTGTGTGTGTGTGTGTGTGTATGTGTATGCGTGTGCATATTGGTGTGGAGGTGCATATACAGGGCAGATGTCAATGTCAGCTGTCTTCCTACATTTCTCCATTTTTATTTTTTAACATAGTCTTTAATCATGAACTTGAAACTCAACAATTTTTGTACATTGGGGAGACAATGAGCTTCAGAGATCTGGTACTCCTTCATCTGCCCACCCTGCCTTTCCTCCCCAGTTCTGGGGTTGCAGATTTCTACCTAGGCATGGCTTTTTACTTGATTGCTGGTGATTGGAACTCAAGTTCTCATGATTATGGAGTAGGCGGTGTACTGACTCAGGCATCTTCCCACCCCATCAATGGTTCTCAGTGGTTGTCTTTGCTGTGAAGCAGTAAACAGGAGAGTATTGACCACACCTTGATTTCCTCTGACATAACCACAGGACCCGGTATATCAAGACTCTTAGGCATGGTTATTAAATGAATGATGGAATACACATGCTTCTAGTTTACATTAATATTAATCTGTGCCATTTTGTATAAAAGCGGTTAAATTAGAATGTCTGGGTGATTTATGTTTGTATGAAAACTGTAAGAAGGGAAATTTGAGAGCCTTTATGAGTAGAGTCAAGAGCTTGTCAGTGAGAAGACACAAGATTTTAAAGGATAAAACCAACTTTGAAGGGTCTGATGAAGAATCTATGTCAGATTTGGCAGAGGAATAGTAGCTGTTTTAACAGTAACTCAGGATCTGTAGTAATATGGTCTTGTTAAGAGGTCTGTTCTGCATCCCTGTGCATGTATGGATCCTGTTTCTCCACCAACACTTTGCTTAATCGTTTATGAAAAGAAACAAATCCCACTTTTGTGAAACAAGGAGCCAAAGATAAATGGGCAAAATGTGATTTTCATGTGTGCATACACTGTAGAATAAAATAATGATGAGCATAATTATTCTTTAGCTCTAAAGAAGACATTCAGGCCTTAAGACCAATGTTTCAGTCAATGTGTCAAAATCAGAATACATTTGAATAATAAACAGCACCCAATTCAATTACCCTCCCCCACATTTTTTCCTTCCTTTTACAGAGTATCATTGAGATATGATGTGGCTGCCACCAAGTCTTCTTCCTTGTCATCTGTAGTCCAGTCCTCCCTGCCTATTCTACTTGCCATACACAGAATAGCTCTCTCCTCTTACGATCCTGTGTATCTGTGTACCCAACATCTCTTAAACATAGGCACATAGCTAAGTAACTGGAATATTGTTAACTAGCCTCAAGATATGATTGACAAGGCTATCACATGACCATTAACAGGTACTTGTATCTGTTGGCTGTATTTCTTCAATTTCAGTCATAGAACAAGGTTAGATAAACGGTCTCATGACTGACTGGTCCCCAGAAGAGGAAAATAAACATCACTCTTGTTCTACTTAGAGGTCACTACTGTCCTTCTAAGTAACACCTGATGATGACACCCTCAGACCAATGAGCACAAGGACAGAAGAAACAAAGAAAGGGCTTGGCTGTGAACAGTGTCAGTACTTCACTATTACCACAGGGCTCCTCAGACAATCCAAAGCAGCCATTTGGTTGTATTATTCCCCATTGAATCCTCCTGTGTCTCCCTCCAAGTTTTAGTTCGTCAGCTATATGTTTTTCAAGCATTGTAGATAGAGGACACAGCAGCATGGGCTTAGAGCAATTTTCTTTAAAGTGTTTTGACTTTGCTTTCTTCCTTTCCTCTGTGTAACCAAATTCTGACTGCACAGGAACTCCATGTCCTCCATATTGTTCCCTAGTGATGCTTTTTGACAAATGCTTGGTTTTGCTTACAGGGAATGTGGTCAAGGTGGACAGCCTAGGTCCCATGCTTAAAGCTTGCAGATGTTTTGAGTTCCTCTAAGTCCCTGTGCTGCAGAGGACCCTATACTAGATATCCAGGCCATTCTCTCTGATGACCTTCGGTTCCCTTTCTTCACTCCTGCTTAATCTCATTTAATCAAAACAAAACAAAACATAGTCACCTCATGCTCTGTAGGATTACAGCAGATCATTTCTAAGAGAAATCTTTCTGATCACACTGTTGGGTGAAAGGTTCATTCAGTCTACATCCCCAAACAAGACCCACAGTTATTCAAAAGAGTGTATGAATTCTACTCTTATCAGGTGACAGTGTCAATAAAAAAAATCATTACTTTCAAGAAGTATCTGATATATTAATAATATGAGCTTTCATGATTTACAAAATAAAGAACTCAAGTTTCATGGCTGGTCTTCTCCTTTTTTGGAGATTTCTTTATTTTATTGTTTTGTGTGGACGAGAGTTTTGCCTGCATGTATGTATATGCAATATGTGTGTGACTGGTGACCTCTGAGGTCAGAAGATGGCATTAGATCCTCTGGGACTAGAGTTATAGATAGTTGTGAGCTGACATTTGAGTGCTGGGAATTGAACCTGGGTCATCTGCAAGAACAAGAAGTACTCTTAACCACTAAGCCATCTCTCCAGCCCCCTACATGGCTGTTTTTAATGGATCTTTCCCCCATCATATTATTTGAGACTAAATATAATTTTGGAGTCTCCAGAGTTCTCCAAGCAGATTAAAATTTAATAAAAGGTGTCACTCAAGGTGATTTTGAAGAGGCTATCTTTCCAACAATTCACTATCTTTAAGTTTTTAGTCCCCTCTACTTCATCTTCCAGTGCTGAATCGGTAGTAACTTCATGTTGCCTGGATGTGGGTGCTAATATTATCCTGTAATTTAAAATTGAGATATATAATCTACGTTCTTCCTGGTAAAATGTAAATCTTGTTAATATCAAGAATATCTAAAAAGAGCTTAGGGGTGTAGCTCAGTGGCAGAATGCTTACTTAGCAAGTACAGAGCCCTGGGTTCCATCTCCAGAACTGCATAAAATAAATTATGTATATTATATATATACATATATATTTATACATTCTGTATACATATATTTAAATATATAATGAGTTATTTAAGGATCATATCCAAATGACTTAGTTTTACAACAAGCTGAAGGCATTTAGAAAAAAGAGTTTTACCAGTGACAAGTTTGTGGTTCCCAGACTCCTGCAAGGATTCAGTATCGCAGTGGTAACCTGCATGAATGTGAACTTTTTCTGATGCTCTTTAGGGAGTGAACTAAAACCAAGTTGTTTAAGAAAGATAAGATTTCACTTAGAAAAGTTAGCTAGGTAATATTATCAGAGGACTTTGAGGTGCGGCAGGTCCTGAGGAGGTGACTTACAGTGAACCGTGATGGCTGTTGAAGCGATCATGCTTTTTTTGTCCATCAGTGAGCATTTGTAGTCTCCTGTGGCATTGCGCCTCACATCTGTCAGTGTATAAGTGTTTGAGCTTCTTATTCCCTCAGGCTGTCCCTTTGGATGGAAGCAAAATGTCAGATGGTTACACTTGGTAGCTACAATAAGAAAGGTTATAATTCTTGAGGAAGGCACAATTTTCTCAGATATGAGAAAAAAGTGAGCGTACTTCTTGATTAGGCAAAAATGATTGCAATTTGTTCTACAAACATCTGAGGAACAATTCATAGTTTGGTGCTAAATTTTGAAGGGCTATTTTATATTGTATTGATGATATCTAATTTTTGACAGCATAGCTTGAGTTTGAATTTTAAAGCAGTTTTTTTTTAATGTCCATTTTTTCCTATGCCTTATCTACATCAACAAAAAGACTGGAGAAATTCTAACTGGGTCTTGGGAAACACACCTATACTTGACGCATTCAGGAGTTGGGAGCAAGAGGATGGCAAGTTTAAGGAAAGGCTGAGTGACATAGTGAGTTCAAGGTCAGCCTAAGCTATATAGTGAGCCAATGAACCAGAGAATGGAGATGTAGCTGGCCTGGCACGTTCCAGGCACTTGGTTTCATTCCAAGTATGAGAGAGGCTGGGGGGGGAGAAAGAGACAGAGACAGACAGAGAAAAAGAAAGACAGAGACAAAGAGAACAAGAGAGAGAGGGAGGAAGAAGAGAAGAGCAGATCTGAGAGGAGAAACGGGGAGAAGAGAGGAAGGGAGAGAAGAGGAAAGGAGAGGGACAGAGAGAAAGCACACAAGCAGACGGGAAAGCCAGTCATATACCCAAATAACAATGACAGACAGATATAAAGGAAGTGGGGAGAAGAATGAAGAGCAATAAAAGAGCAAGAACAGGAAGGAGAAACACGAATAAAAGAAAGGGAAGCAAACTGAGGAGGCCAAGTAGAGAGATGGCAGGAGTACCCATTAACAGCAGCCAAGACAGCCAGCAGACATTATTTCTAAGGACAGAACGTGAGTTTGGCTCTGCTGTAGCCAAAGCAGAAACCCAGTTTCAGAACCTTTATTTGTAAATGAGAAAATAATAATACATCAATTTAATAGGGGAAACAATGCTGTCTGCCAACATTTACGTTTTTAAGAAGTTTCCTGTACAGGTGTTCTCAGTAATGCAGTGGGTGATGTTGTGAAATACTACCAGCCATGCTGGGAGTAAACTCATTATAATCTCATGGTTGCAGTAAATGCACTATTTAGCAGCATCTAGCTTTCCTCAGTAAGATGGTGGAGAACACACCGCTCTTCCAGGTAGGCTCCACATCACTAAGAATGCAAATACTTGAAGAAATTTCCCGAAGTGTCCCCTATGCAGACCACTCCTTTCAGTTCTGACAAGCACTGTGAACAAAGAGCCCACACGGTTATTCTACCAAGTTAGCTAAACTACACGACAGAACTCTCTTTGCTTCAAAAGATCCGAGCGTGTTCAGAGCAGCCTGTGGGTGGATCCTCATCCACATTAGAACATTTGCAATCATGCCTTTTCATTTCCCAGTGATCTACTTCTGAAGAGAGTGGTTGGGTCTTATTTGGATGATTATACCCTCAGTTTTTTTTTGTTTTTTTTTTTGCAATTACGGTTTCCTGTGGTTGCCCCTTTTTCCTCTTTATCGCTGAACTCTCTAAACACGGAGGAAAAGCAGGAAGAACAGGGGATGGTGCCACAGAAGCTTTCAACAGACGTTCTACCGGTGGTGTTTTGTTTTTTTCGATTCTCAAGAATCACCCGTTTTTCTCTCTTAAGCTACCCAAGTTCATGCAATTGCTCACGTCAGTTAGAAGCCAGACAACAGGACAAAATGATAGTCGTCAAGTTCAACTAATGCTTAAGCACTTACTGGTAAGTAAAACATGAACTCCTCAGGAGGCGGGTTGCCATTCCCCAAGCACTGGAGAGTGATGTTGTCTCCTTCTTTGATGGCATTCTTTGGCGGCAGCACTTGTATTGTCACCTGCTCGGTAGGATCTGCAGGAGTCACAAGCAGAAGTTAACCATTTTTGTCAAGTACCAAATTACTCTGTGCATACAATGTAAATGACTAAATTATACACAATTTTCTCAAGAAGCTAGTAATGGTAATTACTTAAATGTATCTTTTTATAGAGGGATTGAAGTTAATAGCCACTTGCTATACCAAGTACTAATCTTAGTTAGAGCAAACTACAAAGAACCGTGTTACATAAAAAAAAAAAATCAATTTCTTCTTAGCAAAATGTCTTTAACTGAGGTGGCAATGACTGTAATTATTTTATGTGTAAAAGACTAGTAGAACAATCTCACCGTGTGACTTCATTATAAGGAAATTGAATGGTGTTATATGAAGCTTATAGCTTAGAAAGACTCAATTGGGTAGCAAAGTCACTAAAGCTGCTGGATACCATCACACCCTTACTATACAATAATGAAAGTCAAATGAAGATATATGAGCTAAACAACACCAGCAGTGTTTTTGGCACACAGGCAGGTAGATCTGCTTTAAAAAATTAATTCCATGTACACACAGACAGACACATGGAGAGATAAGACAGACAGAGATAGTGAAGGACAGAGATTGAGATTGTTATATAGTCATCAGGACCATAAATGTTGTTGTCATTTTATTCTGTTCTTTAAAACAAGACATGATATAACTTCATTACACATTAGTTCATTTTTGCATATAAAATAGAGGTATTGAGTATAGGACTACTCAACAGTCGAATGCCAAGTGAATTAAATGCTGCACACAATGGAGCATTGTCTAGTAAATGGAAAATAAAAGGAAGTGATGTTGGCTTTACAAACCATTTTTTCTAACATCCAGGCTTTACATAGCTGAATAATGCCATGAAGGATGAATTTTGAGGAAGACAGACAAAAATGAATAATGATTGAGTTAGCTGACTTTTAAAATTTATGAACAGAATACTCTAGCTACAAATACCTATTTTTTTATTAGCTAATAAAGTGAAACTAAGAAGTTGTAGTTTGAGAAGGCTTCCACTCCACATTTCTTGCAGTCATTTAAATTAAATGCACAGGAAAATTTAGAAAGATTGTTTTAGATTGCCTCTTTGACACTGATCTACATGTGAATATCTGGGTATCACCAAATCCCGAGATTAAACAGTGAGATTCACACACTGCGTTCAGTTTGTTGCATGTGTTTATTTCTGGATTTGTTGCAGGTAGTTCTCCAACCAGCAGTTCTCATTAGAGTGGAAGAAGAGAATAAAGCTTGCTTTTGGCATCCTACTGACAGCCACCATTTCTGGGTTTTCATCCCGTGCCCCTCCCTTCTCTTTCTTTTTCCCTTTCCATTATTTGTTAGTATACCTCAGTTGCAGGAAATAGTGGGATTCATCATGACTTTTTTGATAATGTGTGTCAGGTTCACACTTTGACATGGCCCTTTCTCAGAAAGGACCAGTGGCACATCTCTGATCAAGGCTGATGCTAGGACAGTCAGGACCAGGACCTGTCTGACTTCTTCTATTTCAATGTCCCTTCTCTGCAATCCTTTTCAGTCTGTTCTGTACTAGAGAGGTGAAGGACTAAAGTGTGATTGGAGGATTGTTGTAACACATTTGCATTTTGTAACACAGTAGCTTTCGGGGCCACTCACATGCCTAACAAATTGATGATTACTTGTCACTCTGCCTCAGACTCTGGATTTCACTCTGTTTATTAATAACTCATCATTCTTCCCATTATTCTGACTTTCTGCTCTGCCTCCTCCAATCCACTCTAGTGCCAAGTCTCAGTGATGAATGCTTTGCTACATCTTACATTTGATTCTCCCCTTCTATTCACTTAATACTTTCCTAGTCTATGCCCTAATTAACCTATACCAGAAATAATACTATCACATCTCATTTGCTCCCTCACCTTGAACCTTTCTTTCCATTTCAACTCTTTCATAGCTGTTTTCTAAGATAATCTTTTGACAATTGTAAGGATATTCAAAATCCTTCATACATTTCCTACACATAAACATTTGAAATGAGTATTCCATAATTTACTATACATGGTCATCTAGAATTTACATCAAGTGAGATTGTTATATTTCACCACTTTACATGAACCTCTACCGAATTAGTCTATTCATTTTCCTACACATATCTATTTGTTCACTTATCCTTCCACCCAGTCAAAGATCTATTAGTTTAGTGTGAATATTATTTAATGTGCAAGGATCATAAAGTTGAAAATACTGTGCTCTTCACTTCAGTGAATCTTCTCTACTTATGAGAAAAACAAATTTAACCATTCAGACTATTACATTAAGCATGGCACCAAAGGTAAAATCTAGATAGAAGTGCGAGCCTGGGTAGCTTCCAAGGATTCCCCTCCAGACCTATTGTTTTAAAGAATAAGTAGGGGCTTGCTACATGATAAAGGCAAGCAAGGAGAACACATGGGCAGGCATCGGAATTGTATTCTCCCAGAGGAATGTGAGCAGTAGAAAAGAGTACAGTGTGAAAAGTGTGATGATGAAGGTTGACACGTAGTGCGTGACTGTGGCTGAAACAGGTTCGAGAATACAGCAGCTGAGAACACAAAGATGATGAATCTGAGCGTTCTGAGGTGTCAGTCAGTGAAGAGGTTCAGTCACCGTAGGAACGCTGCAGATGGAAGTTTTAGAAAGAGACTTCTGACGGCAGCCTGAGGAGCAGTGTGTTTAGGGTGAGGAGAGAAAGGTAAGTAGTCAGGAATAGCGTTTTGGTGATCACTGCAGGAAGTACATACAGGGAACTGGGAAGGGTTGTGGGAAGTGAGCACCAGAGGCAGAAATCAGGTGAACATAAAAACTAAAGAGGGGAGGACTAATACATCTTTCTCAGGCTCTCGCGTGTTGAATTCTTTCATCCAGTTCTCATTCTTGAATGTCCTCTTCTATCATTTTTGCTCTGTCTCCAGTCTCCCTACAGCAGTGGTTTTCTACATATGCTCCATAGGTTATCAGTAATAATATTAATATATCATTTTTGTAATAAATTCACTGTGAAGCACCTCTTTATCCACTGGATCTTTTTTTTTTCATTTTACATACCAACCGCAGTTGCCCCTCCCTCCCTTCCTCCTACTCCCCCCTTCCCCTCACCCCACCACCCATCCACTCCTTAGAATGGGTATGGCCTCCCATGGGGAGTCAACAAAGCCTGGCATGTCAAATTGAGGCAGAACCAAGTCCCTCCTCCCTGCATCAAGGCTGATCAAGGCATCCCACCATAGGGAATGGGTTCCAAAAAGCCAGTTCATGCACCAGGGATAGATCCTGGTCCCATTGCCAGGAGTCTCACAAACAGACCGAGCCTAGTGTGGTCCCATGCAGGCTCCCCAGCTGTTGGTCTAGGGTCCTTAAACTACCACTAACTTATGTCAGCTGTCTCTGTGGGTTTCCCCATCATGATCTTGACCCCCATTGCTCAAATAATCCCTCTTCCCTCTCTTCAACTAGACTTCAGGAGCTCGGCCTGGTACTTGGCTGTGAATCTCTGCATCTGCTTCCATCAGTTACTGGATGAAGGTTCTATGATGACAGTTAAGATAGTCACCAATCTGATTACAGGAGAAGACCAGTTTAGACACCCTCTCTACTATTGGTAGGAGTCTTAGCTGGGGTCATCCTTGTGGATTCCTGGGAATTTCCCTAGCACCAGGTTTCTCCTTAATCCCATAATGTCTCCCTCTAACAAGATATCTCTTTCATTGCTCTCCCACTCCATCCCTCCCCCAACACTGGATCCTTTTACTTGAGTGATATTCAATATTCTGTGTTCTAGCAACTCCATCATATTCAACTAATGTGTTCAAGAGTTCCAGAATCACTGTCCTGGGGCACATGACTTTTCAAGACTTACCATTCTGATCCTATGACATTTCTCACTCGCAACCTCACACTGACAATTTCCTTTTGATGTAAGTGTCTTGATTCTCAGTTGGAAGAATAACCTCTTCAAATGAACTACTTTGTGTCATCATCAAGAGGTTCCATAGTGCCTATGTTGTCTTCTCATTGCCAAATACTCCATATATATATGGCATTATTGTGTCATTCTCATGCATCCAAGGATTCATCCACCTGTATACCTGGTACTCACATACATACAAGTTCCTTCTGAAGCCAATTTCCCAAGTCTTAAATACTCACTTTCCCAATTTTAAACTTAGGAAGCTAGCCAGTCATAAGGTAGTATTTGTCCATCATTTTTTAAGGAAATGGTCAGAAGGCATTAGGGATTCTTATAAAAAACATGGCAGTATGCTATGACTGGAGAGTATTAGAGAGAACTGATAAAGTTAGAGATCAAATCTTTAAAGAACTTAACACCTAATAGAGTACAGAATACATATAAATAATATGTGAAGAAGTAGAGTATATTGTTAAGTGGTAAGCTTTTTTTCTATAGGTTTTCCAAGGAAGAGGAGATTACTTGTGTATCAAAGTTTGGGGGTGAGGATTGACAGCAGAATATTAAGAGGAGTTGAATCAGAATTTCAAAGATTAAAATTTGAATATTGTTTCTAATATATTACAATTACACAATTGTATATTCAGTTACTTACAGTAAATATCGAAGACTACTTGCTCCGAATGAATTGTCTTCTGGCCTGAGGGTCCATAATATGTCACAGAACAGGTGAATGGCATTTGTATGTCAGCCTTGGTTGTCTTATACTCCAGGGATGAAGTCATAGTGTACAACTGAGTAACTGGATCAATTTCCTTTTTAAAAAGTATGGCCACCTCTAAAGAAAGTAAAGAATGCCAATGATAAGATGTTTCACTGGAAAGCCACAATCCATAATTAAATATTCCAACATATTTGAGAGGTGAATTTGTCCTTCTAATTGTATTTAGTAGGAGAGAAAATTGACACTCAATAAGGTAAGATGTCATTTCAAAACTGTGAATCAGAGGCATAGGCAAAAATAAAATCCTCAAATCCTATCTCCCACTCAATTTAATTAACTTCTAGAACATGCCATATATAGAAATACTGCTTTCTGCTTCTGATTCTTCCATACAACAGATAAAATGGTGTCTAAAGAAATCACCCAATGAGTTAAGGGGCACTTAGTGTAACTGAACTGTAGAGTTGTAGATAGAGAAAGGGACAGCATGATCAATTCTGGACAGCTCATAGAATGACTAGTCTATACGATATACGAAAGGCCATGGGAACCCATTGCCTGACACAGACTCACCTCCTACAAGGGGTTGCAGAACTTTCCCATTCCTGTACCATGTGATGTTGCCATCTGGGTAACTGTCTCTTGAAATGCAGTCACCTAACTGAAAAATGCAAAAGAAAATTTCTTCATTTCAAATGGTTTTAAATCCTTATTTCATGGAAGCCTCAGAATCTTCAAGAAATGAAGTGTCTTAAACAATTTATTTTCCACCTTTGGTTAAGAAATACCCTTTGAATCTCATATAAAAATAATGCTTCATATTAAAAATTACAGTCTTACCCATTTTGAAATGTACAATAAAGCTTTCCACTATACATAAAATCACATCCATTTAAAGGCATTACCAATTTCATTTTGATGCTATTCATTTTTAATATTAACTAAATGACATTATAACTATATTAATATTGATTATTGCTGTGGTTCATAGATCTCTAAGTGCAAGAAACATTTAGTGTTAAAATGTGGCACCTCTCCAATTCCATTTTCATTCCACAGGATAAATACTTGCCATATTCTATAATCCTCAGTTCAGTCTTCAAGTGCATTTTAACTAAATTATTCAACATTCATCAAACACTGGGTAGTAAAATTAAATAGGGTTAAAAAAAACCCTTGATCTTACCCACCCCCACAAACACAGGGAATATTGAAATATTTTGGTTAATGATGAGGAGATTATTACCTAATTGATGTGCTTATGTGTGGAACTCCATCTGTGCCTGCCTATCAATTCCTTTCTTTCACACCTGTGATAATGTGATTGTACCTGTCTTCTCTTACCACGGACTTCAAACCTACAGTAACTTACTCTAATAGAATAAAGTCTAAATATTACATAAGTCTTGATTCATCTCGGACCTTTCTACCTCTCCAGATTTATCTCCTAGAGCTCTCTTGCCTTGAACTTTAGCACCCCAAATTTCTGAAACGCCAAAAATTGATGTTTCCCAGACAGACCACACTCTTCACACCCCATGATTTCATTTAGTTGGAAAGCTTTTCTCAAGGTTGGCCTGGGGGAAATCCACTTGCTCTTCACTGATTCTATCAAGTATTTGGTCCATCCACATCAGAAAGGCTCTTCTGGATAAATGACCACGTCTCCTTCACATGCCCATTGGCTTGATCAAACCGACAGTGCTCACACTCTTACTGTGACTTCCTGCGCTCTCTGACTTGACCCGAAGCACTGTAAACTTCATAAAAACAAGTGCATCCTGTTTGTCTGGGCATCTAGGGGCACCTAAATTGGGTAAAGCCATTAATATAAACAAGTTCTCACCTTTTTTAGCTGCTCTGTTTCGAGATATGGTGCTTTGTTTACAATTTCAGGTTGAGAAGGTTGCTCTAAATATAAGTAGAAAAAGGTTTAAGTATACTGGAAGAGATAAAGGACACAAATGATTTATGAAAAAAAAGAGAGAATCTGTATACCCAAAGCAAAAGCATAAACAACAGAATAAAGAATGGATTATTTACAATAATCCAGATTTATGGAATGCAGTAGGTATAACCTATCAAGTACTTGCTTTATGACTTGAAGTATTGTTTTAAGTACTTATAACTCCTTTGAATAAAATATCTTCAATACTCTCTAGATGTTTTGTGAGGTCAATATGGATTTGATGGTAAATATAGACATTAATATTAGAACATTAGTTCTAATTAGGATATTAGAACATATTTCTAGTTGATTACTATGGTACTTTCTACTTATTAAGTATAAGACTTCTAATTCATTACTTGGGGGTGTTATTGCATATGAATCCAAATCACTAAAGTTTTAATTTGAAACACATATTTCTGAGGCTTAAGAAGCTTCCAAAAACTCCAGGGAAAATTCCACTGGTCTATACTTTTTAACAAGCTCCTTAGGGATTCTTAGGCACAAGGAAGTCTAAGAAATACAGCTGTAAAATAATGAGAAATCTATGTAGCGATGTACATACCCCAATTTCCTAAATAAATCAATGTTTATCTCTTATCTCACCTTATGAAATTATGAAAATATTTTTAAAAAAATCCAATTTGAGACTTGAAATAGAGGACAGAGTGTTTCTAGAAAGTTCTTTAAATAAATTCTAAAAGTAGCCTCAGAGAAAATTGATTAAAATTTCAGCAATGATTTCTTTAAGTTATTTTGCTCCAACGTAGTTCGGTTTTTCGGTTTTTCGAGACAGGGTTTCTCTGTGTAGCTTTGCGCCTCGCTCTGTAGACCAGGCTGGCCTAGAACTCACAAAGATCCGCCTGAGTGCTGGGATTAAAGGCGTGCGCCACCACCGCCCGGCTTATTTTGCTTTTCTTAATGCATATTCATTATTCAACATAATAGAAACTTTCATTGTGACATTTTCATATAACCATATTATGGAATTTGACCTTATTCATCCCCGTTGTCATCTTCTGCGCTGGCCCCACCGTCATTTTTCTTGTTTTAATAGTACCCTCTGTACCTTCAAATCTTAAATTTTTAAGTGTAGATTCCATATATATGAGAAAACACGACATTCATCTTTCTGAGCCTTTATTATTTTGCTTAACATGATGACCTTTTCCCCATTTTCTGCAATCACAATTTTCTTTCTTTTTTTTTAATGGCTAAGTAATAACATCTAGACTTACACTTTATCTTCTATATCTGCTCATGTGTGGATGGATGTACAAGCTGAATCTACAATTTAACTGTTGGGGATAGTGCTATAATAAAAATGGCTGTGCAAGTATCTCTGTTGTGTTTTATCATGGATTCCATTGAGTGCATACCTAAAGATGGTACAGTTGTATCCTATAGTGGTTCTGTCTTCTATTCTTTGAGGAATTATCATTCCAATTTCCACAGTGACTGGACTAATTGGCATTGCTACTAGTTTTATATAAGATTTTTCTTTTCTTGTACTCACGAGAATTTATTGTTTTGTTTCTTAATAACAGCCTTTCTCACTAGGATAGAAGGGAATCTAGTTTTGGCTTTCAATCCTTGGTGGCCAAGAATGTAAAACCTTTTAATCTAACATTTATTGGTAAATTGTACTTCTCAGAACTGTCTATTTTGTTTGCCCAGTTATTGATTAGATTATTAAAGATTTTTTTGGGGGGGTATTCTTTTGGAGCTTTTTATATAGTCTCAATAAAGGATTTATATTCTTTTAGTTTTCTATAAATGATAAATTTTATACTTTAAAAGCAGATCAATTAAGCCAGGCTGTCGTGACACATGCTTTTAATGCTAGCACTCTGAGAGGCAGATGCAGGTGGATCTCTGAATTCCAGGCCAGCCTGGTCTACAGAGCGAGTTCCAGGACTACACAGAGAAACTATGTCTCAAACAAACAAACAAACAAACAAACAAACAAACTCAACTGATTAGTTTACAGAGAATGTAACTTGACTCGTTATCACTCAGAGTAGAATTACTTTTATTTTAAACACAAAAAACTAATCATATTTCCTTTCATAGTGTTGATGTTTATATTTTTAAAGATTTTTGATTCTCATACTAAACTAAATTGATTTTTGTATTGTATTACTCAATTTTGGGTTCAGTTGAAAGAATTACCTCACCAGACCATAACACAAATGGAGTTACAAAATGGTTGTCTCTAGAATGAATTAAAAAAAAGTAACATTCTTTAGGGTATCATTAATTTTCCTTTTGCAGGTGTGTTTTATATTAGAACAGTGAATATAATGAACTTGTGTGTTGACCCCATGCCCTTTGCTTAAAGATCTTATTTGCTATTTAATGATTCCACTAATGGAAGTTTTACAATGATAACAGCAGCTGGGAACAAAACTCAGGAAAGCAGGAAAACAGCGATACAAATGAACAGGGCAGACAATCAAGGTTAATGCAAACAAGAAGTGAGGCCCAAGTTCCTGAGTATTGAGAAAGTGACTACAGATTAGAAAGCGTTCACAAAATTTCCCCTCAAAATAGTCACAAGTATGTGGGGGAAACATATGGTGTGGAGGTTAAATCCTTTCGTATGTCAGTACAACTTAATGCTCTCAGCATTTTAATGGAACTCACTTCAAATCAAAACTGAATTATTGATCAAACATTGACTTTTGCTTAAAATCCATGCTGTCAAAGACAAACATTTAATATGTTTGAGAGACAAATGCACGGAGAATATTTAAACAAATGAAAATTCTTGGGTCTTAATTAAATAAACCAAAGCTCCCAAGAAGTCCTTAAGTGACAAAACCCTTAAAAACTCAAGTGACAGAACACATTAATTAATTTATCTGATTTTTAAAAAGGTCAAAATTAACAGAAAGGAAAAGACAACTGGTATTTAATTTCTCCTTCAATAGTAATATGCTTGGAAAATATGGAGAGGCTTGCAAATCACACAAATGTAGGCTCTGAATAAAAGCTTACTGGGTTGTAAGCCTAGCCTTTAACAGCTGAGCCATCTCTCCAGGAAAGGCACAAAGCTACACACAGAAACCCTGTCTCGAAAAATCAAAAAAAGAAAAAAAAAAGCTTACTGGGTAATTTTGACAAATTTTTACTGCTTTTCAATTCACTGAGTACTACAGAAAAAGACTGAGCTTATATTTGAGCCTCTACTTACTACCCAATACGTTTACCTCTTATTTTTAATTAAACCTGATAACATGTCATCAATAGGCACAAAAGCACACACACTGCATGTATGTCGAATTTGTGAAATCCTTTGCTTGCATTAATTATTTCTAAAATTCATCATTGTTTTAGTGAAAGTAAGTTGTAGTTAGAGAGAGAGAGAGAGAGAGAGAGAGAGAGAAAGAGAGAAAGAGAGAGAAAGAAAGACAGAAAGAAGGAAGGAAGGAAGGAAGGAAGGAAGGAAGGAAGGA
>CABHPH010148873.1:0-13257 GCA_902168325.1 Peromyscus nudipes | reverse complement strand
TCCCTGCAGCGGCAAAGCAGGCTATGGGCTCCTTTCTGAGGCCACATCTCTCCCTTATTTAAAAGAAGGGAGCAAAACCGTCTGCAAGAGCTGCTTATGATGTATAGTTTTCAGTTGATGCTTTGGTGGCGCTGATGATAATCATCTTGGTCATTTATAGGTACATCATGTGATGATAGTACATTGTGATCTTTTTAGCCCTTTAAAGCAGGTTGTTTCTTGTGATGTTATAAATGTGAGTTTCTAAGACTTGGTATAGAAAGAAACAAAGTAATATTACTAAAGTAAAAGACTGGTTTTAAAATGTCTTAATACATGCCTTAAGAATGAATGGTTTAAAGGCTTTTGGTTCTGGTTCCTAGTTTGAGGTGAGTGGCTCGAAATAATCTAATCCCATTGTTCCAGGTAGTTGTCTAATTTTAGTAACATTTACTGAAGTAGGCTCTCACTTCAGCCATTGTTCCACCCTTGAGTGGAATCACTTTTATCTCCAGTCAGGGTAACAAGACTTTCAGGTTGCTTTGAGTTCTGGGACAAAAGACACCACCAGCCAGGAGTGGCCTTTGCTCTAGTCCCACAGAAGGTGGGTGAATAGGGCCTTCATCCTGTGCTGCCCTGTAGGACGGACTTCTGCCCCGGGGTTTGGGGTTGGCGTTTGGATGATCTACATCTGTTCATGGCTTCTGCCCTTCCCCTGGCCTCTGCCCTTCCCCTGGCCTCTGTCTCGCTGCCTGTGCACAGACTGCTTCAGATGAATTAGCACCCACGTTTAGTGTGTTCTGAAACCCAGACCTAATGAGCTTAATTGCAGGGGCTTTCCATCCAGAAACACAAATGACAGCTCTTACGCTTCCCTAGTGTTGACTAACCTCTCCTCCTGTTTGGTTTTCCCACCACGGCCGTCTGTCCCCCCTCCCTCTGTCCTGTCTGTGTTGTATGCCAGAGGGCACAGGAGTAGGGAAGCAGAAGGGTTGAGTATTCGAAGTTTATTTCTTTTAAATTATATTTGAATCCTCGGATTGATTATTATGTTTTTTTAACTTCAATATACTATCTTCTTCATATTTTAAAAGCTGCATCCATAGTTATTTTGTTTTAAGATTGTTCTAACTAGCATTTTGTAGGCTAAAAGTAAAGACCACTTGGACCCCATGGCACCTTCTCTTCAGAGTCTCCTAGAGCCTGATAGGAAGCCCACCTTGGTGAAATGTTGTTTGTGGAATGCATGGAGGGGAGGATACATTGCATTGGTGGGGGATTAAAATTGTTATCTTGGATTTCAGTCATAAACAAAAGCGACTACCAACTACGGGCCCAGAATACCGTAAACATTTACATCCTGGTACCTAGGATGGGATATTAGCTTGACTCTGTCATCTTTTAAAATAATGACTAAACTCATGCCCTGACGGCCATCACCAAACACGGCCCTTCTTTGCATCTTTAAGTGATGATGTATTTGTTTCCAATGTCACATCCCTTGGTTTCTTTCTGATAGCTGGACTTCCGTATATCATCACCAGTGCCCTCACACCGCTACCTTCAGACAGGTATCTGCCTTCTACAGACAAACTTTGTAAAAGCCCCTGCTACACTCTAAGCCGAAGGGTCGATTGACTAGCAACTGAACTAATTAATCAAAAGCAAAATATGACTCATGCTTACATTTGGAAACAATCTAATGTTAAGATTTCAGAAACAAAGGACTTTATTTTTAGGATCTTAAAGAGAGAGAAGAGTTGGGGTGGGAGGGGACAGGGCAACTGTCAGCCACCTAAGCAAGGAGGGTCTTTTACAGATAAAGGACTCTGAAGACAGTGGCCCACTAACAGTGGGGGCTTATTTGCCTGAATTAAAAAAATAAATAAAATCACCTACAAGATGAGCTAAAAGGAATCAATAGCTCTCGACCGTAAGGAGAGTGACTAAGTCAGGATTTACTGGAAGGCTGTGGTTTGGGCTGCCTGCAGGACTGCAGTTTATGCCGGCTTAAAACCTGGAGGTAGCTCAGCCGCCTTAAACACAGACCCCTGCCTGGAAACCTCCCAGAAGGTGAGGGTGAGAACAGTTCAGCCTCGCAGTGCAGTGTTGTAACAGTGTGGGTGCAGAGCTGAAGCCCCCAGTTAGGAGACAGCAGAGCCAAGGTGCTCGGAGCTCTGTGATGTGTTGGTGCTTGGGGAGAAGACCAGTCCGAGATGGAGGACTGTCTCAGAACAATGGTCCCAGTGCTTATCTAAACAGAAGGATGGAGAGGTTGAGAAAATGAGGTGTTTCCTAGGAACACAAAAGCCTAGAGAGTACTCAAGGGAAAGAAAAAAACACCACTCTGGAGAGGAATGTTTGGTGATGTACGAGTTGATTAGATGGACACTTATTGTTAAATGACTTTAGTGACAAATAAATGATAGGCTTGCCAAACTCATTTACCAAACAAATTTTGAGGAGCAATCGAGCAAGCAAACCTGGGCCCATGGGCTGGGAAGATTAGCCTGAGCTGCCTCTACTTGCCAGATGTATTTAAGTGAACACAGTCCTTTTACATGCTCGTGGCAAAATTGGGGCTCGACAGGTAGGCGTATTTCCTCCTTGGCTCTATCCAGATCACAGCAGTGTAGACTTTCCAAGAACCTAAGCTTCAACAAACAAACAAACAAACAAGCAAATGGTGATTTGGGACATAGTTCCATGGTTTGCTCACCAGGAAGGCTGTTGAGCATGTTACAGTGGTTTTGTTCACCATGGTGGTATGTGACTCTCGGAGTCCCAGGTGAGTGGACGGTGCAGATGTCTTGGCCCTGGTTCCCTTCTGCTCCTCTATGGGCAGAACTCCTTCCAAGCCTTGTTCTTATCACCTTGTGAAGGAAAGCTGGGGCTGCAGCCGAACTATGGAAGTTCCCAAACTCCCAAATCTGCGGCAATGTGGAGAGAACCCACAGTGACTGGAGACTAGTCCCGGCAGAGGCTCTCTAGCAAATACGGTAGAAATGGGTGCCCATCTATGGGTGTACTTGTGCGTTTATGTATTTATTCACCATTTATTTATTTCAGTGTTCTCCTTCTTTTATACATTCCTTCTCTCCCGTCTTCTCTTTCTCTCTCCCTTTCTCCTCTCTTCCCCTCCCCTTTCTTCCCTTCCCTTTTTCAGTAGGGTCTTGCCCTGGTCTTTAAACTAGTAATCCTCCTGCTTCATCCTCCAAATGCTGGGGTCACAGGCTAAACTGCTCTCCCTGGCCTAGACCTTCTTTCATAGTAGTAAATGGAAGGTATGCCACACAGTCTTTCATTTCAAACTTTGCCACCATGAATAATTCAGTAGGGATGAGTCTGCTTGTATGCACTATGAAAAAAAACATCATGGGCTTTGTCCTATGGCTCCTCTCTGCAAGCTTTTCTTTTAAAAAAAAAAAAAAAGCCCTTTTAGGTTATTTTGTGGCTATTTCATACCAATAAGAACTTCTGATTTATTCAAAACTTCATTCAAGTCCACAGAACAGAAACAAGCAGAATCAGCATTAGGCAAACCCATGGTAGACTGTTTTAAAGAAATGGTGTAACTTCCCAAGCACTGGAGGTGTCCAAAATGTCAGAATGTTTTGGAAATATGTGAGGGGGTATGGTAATGGTAGGGGCGGATTTTAGATGCTCTCATGAGAAGGGAAATTTGAGACAGAAAACTTGGTACAAGGTGTTTTGTGGGTGATTTTTATTTTGCTCTGTTTGCTTTATTTCATCTTGTTAGATTTTGCTAGTGGTCCAGGCTTGCTTGGAGCTTAAGATACCGGGAATGCCCAGGTCAGGCATGCATCACCCTGCTCAGCAGTAGGTATGGGGTTTACAGACTTGGCTCTGGACAGTGTTGACTCTGGGGGTGAAGAGGGTAGGCTAGAAAGAGGAGAATCTGAGAAGCCTCTGGACTCCTCCCAAGGTTCCAGCAAAGCCTTTGTTATGGTCTCTGCTGTAACTCCTTGCTCCTTTCCAGATTGCTATTTGAAAATAAATAAATAAACCCACTAAAGTAAACACGTCCCGAGCAAACATCCATTGCTGCCAGCACACTGTGGGCTCTGGGTGCCAGAGAGTTCTTGGCTCCTTTCCATTTCTGATCCCCAAGAATCAATTCATTTGGGGGCCGGTTGTTACTAGACCCCTCTAGATGCACAGGGGAAGTGCTACGGGCATTTTAATCTTTATACATACTCCTGGCGAAGGCTTACAGGTGAGGAACCTGAGAGGTTAAAGGGTCTGGCTCAAGTTCATATAAATTCCAACACCAGATCAAGGAGAACCAGAGTTTGATTCTGGGTCCTGGGTTCCTTTCCCCACACCAAACTGAATGGATGATGCAGTGTATTTCTCTGTGTTCTGCTGTGTAGACGTAGGAAAACTCGGAGGCTGTGGTGGTCATAGCTGCAAGACTTTCAATTATCCGCTGAGGCTGCTTTCCTGCATTAACGAGGCTCCTGTGGGCTCATTTCTAGTCCTCAGTTTTCAATGCTGTGGAACCCGGGGCTTCCTGCGTGCAGGAAGCTAGCAAGTGTGCTGCTACTGAGCCACACCCAAGCCCTAGTCTATTTGTTCATTATTTCATTTTGTATTTTGAGGCAGGGTCTGACTGTGTGGCCCATAGTGATCGTCAACTTAATTGAAAGACACGGAAGTCCATGTTTAATTCTTTTTCCGCACTGCTGTCCCGAAGGACAAGATGATGTCTATCATGTCTGTGGGGGTAGGTGTACGTGCGTACGGACACTGCTGTGAGAGAAGCCAGCAAAGGGATTACAGTTCCAAGCAGTAATAAACTACCGAGAACTGTCTGTTCTGAACTCCTGAGTGGATTCTCTGAGCATTTTCACTAATCTGCTTACGATTCTACTGTTTACTGAAGTCTTGCCCCTCTGACTGCTACTTGACCTCATCGGGTTTATCTGCTGATCCCTCCGTCAGCATCCAGCCCACATTCCACCCTCTCCTCCCTAGCCAAGGCACGCATCCTCTGTGAGTGTCCTGAAGACTGTGGTGCTGGGGTCTCTTGCTGTCTGTGGGCTCTCCTACTCTGCAAGGTGTCTTCCTCAGGACGTCCTAGGATAGCCTGCTCACCTGCATAGCGCAGGAAGGACTGACCTTCCTCCACTGTCCCTGTATCTTCTGCTTGGTCCTGCTCCTTAGCACCTCCATAGATTGTTCTCCAAAACACTGGGTGCTTCCCTGGAGCGTCCAAATTTCTCTGGCATTTCCAACTCCTTTACAGGTCATCCTGGCTTCCCCAGTCTCCCTCTCACAGATGGTCTTTCCCTGAAGTCGTCAGTCCTGTTGATATCCTCCCTTCAGTGGGGCTTCCCAAAGTGGAATTCTAGTTCTGTTAGATTCAGACAGGTATGTCCCCTGAGTGATACAGTCGACTACTAAGTCTACTTATCATCCATTTGCTTTATGGGTGTGACGCGTGTTGTTTGGGTTTCAGAGGAAAGCACACAGAAGGCAGTTTGGTGGGCTGAAGCACAGTGCTTAGTGTTGTGAGATCTAAGCTTAGAGAATTCACAGTCTGGAAGATCATCCTGGAGGATGCCATGGAAGGAGCTGCAAGCAAAAAAGTTGAAGAAAAGCAACACAGAATAAAGCCACCAATGGTGAGGTGATGACTCTCTTTAGCGCTAGGAGGTCTCTGGATGTAGATGTTCCCCAGACCTTCATCTTTGTCATTTAAAGTGGATGTAAATAGCACAGGTGCCTTAGCACGTGAGTTCTGTTTCCGCTGTCAGCGAAGAGTGGCAATGGGCCTTTGTCAGTTGAGTAAGTACTTGTAGGGTCTGGAGAGAGGAGTGGCTCCTTCATCAGTCATTTCTTTCTTTAGACACCTCAGCTGTTCTTTGGAATTTCTTTTCTATAAAGTTGACATGCTATTTTTGTTGTTGTTGTTGTTTAAAAAGATAATAAGTGACGCTGGTCATGAGCCACGACAAAACCCAGTATCCGAGCTTTATTGGGGGGTGGGGACAAAAGGACCAGGCCTGGGGAAGAAGCACATGCAGAGACCAGAGAGAGAGAGAGAGAGAGACTGTGGGGGAGGAGAGAGCAGAGGGGAGAGAGTCTGTGTCCAGCTTTTTAAGGATTCCTGTGCACATGCGCAGGTAGGCTTATGGAGCTTCGCCACGCATGCACTGATTGCATGATCCCCCGCTGCACACAGTGTTCAATCACACAGCACAGTGATGACACAAGACGTGAGACCCCTTGCTTAGCTGCTGAACTGCGCATGTGCGGTCCTGCAGCTGGCGTGGCGGCAGAATCCTAACAGTTGTTGTTTACAAGTAAGTTACTGCAATAATAAAATTCTCATGGATGGATAGCCAGCCCATTAATGAGCTCCAGGTTTCTTGTTAAGTGGCCTTTACGTTTCACTTCCTGTGTCTTAAACACCTGCAAGCCCTGTGATTGCACGGTGGTGCCTGCTTTCGGTAGGAAGGAGTCACTTGTATTGTTCATTCATAAGTAGATCTTTGGCAATCGTCACTGTATAAAAAGGAAAAATACTGCAAGTAGTCAGTGGGGAAATATCCAAAGGGTGGCAGAACCCTGCTTCTGAATGGCAGTTTCTCCTTTATCTGATAATGTGCGTTTAGGCTGGAGGCAAACTGTCTTTGTTTTCATTCCTATAAAATCAACTACAGTAGTACCTACAGGATTTCTCAGGGGACAGTTGATGATATTCAACAGGTGTTCATCCATTACAGTGCACTAGAGAGGTTATAAGACAATTACCAAACACGAATGCACACTGGCTATAGTCAGCTTCTCCCTTTTATTATTTTCAGGACATAGGGAGTGATGGCTATCTGGAAATGTTTTATATTACTTTCCTGAATATAGTACAAGTCCTAGCTAGATGGTACTCTATGAGTAACAGCTCTCTCTCTCTCTCTCTCTCTGTGCGTGTGTATCCACTTGCATGTGTTCATGTGGAGATGTGGAGATCAGAGGGCACCCTAGGATGTCAAACCTTAGTTGCTGTCCTCCTTGTTTTTGGACATAGTCTTTCATGGCCTGGATCTTGCCAGGTAGACCAGCTGGCCAGAGATTCATTTGTCTCCACTTCCCCAAGGTTGGGATACAAGGATGTATACCACAGTGCCTGTCCTTTTCACATGGTTCCTGGGGATGAGACTCAGCTCCTCAGGTTTGCAGAGCAAGCATTTTACCAACTGAGCTATCTCGCCCCCCTTCTTGTAACAAAGGAATATTGGACTACCACTGTAGATTGCTCTGAGCGATTTGGGAGACTCTACTAATGGATTTACAAGGCCTTATTATTACGTCTGCTAGTTTTTCACCAGATAAATAGGCCTTGTATCTTGTTTGTTTTCCAGAATTAAAATTTTTGGTATTTGACTCCCAAGTAGAGGCATGCCCTAATTTCCTCGGCAGCCTCTTGATGATGTCTGTTCTCATTCTGGAATGTAGGTCATTCCCATTGCTTGCCAGTTGTAAGGAGAACAAAAACATCTTCCTGTCCTGTTGTTTTTAATGTCTTCCTCATACCCATGAAATCTGTTAGGTAATAGTTAAAATCAGTTTGTCAAGTCTTGCCCAGACTTCTGACAATTTTTTATTGCTTCAAAATTACTCTGGCTTATGTGTGTTATTCTAACAACATTCTGCAGAAATCTGACCATCCTTGCTAATAATAATAATAATAATAATAATAATAATAATACAAAATAACTCAAAATGTCACTAACATTGACGCTCAGGGTCCTTAGCTTATGTAAAGAGATTCTTGGTCAATGATAGAGTGGTTGCCTGGATTCAGTTCCCAGCATTGTAAATAGACATATGTTTAGACGGATGGATGGATGGGTAGACGGATAGATAGACAGACAGACAGATAACTGCAGTATGACACTGGAGAGGAGCAATGAATAGAATGGAGCATGTTTTCTGTGCCCCACAGCAGGTAGCTATACTGAGTATGAATGGTTTAATGTCTCTCTTATCTCTCAGCCAGGGCCAAGGACCTCCAGGGGTCCATGGACCTGTAAGCAGGGCTGCAGCTTGGTGAAGCTGCCAGGCCATCCCAGCACTATGTCAGAGATCAGGTAAGACCATGGACCAAGTCCAGACTGCTGACCAAAATTAGTGAGTCCTGTTCGAAAGCCAGATCACCAAGACTGCTGCCTCTGGATAGAATCAGACCTTAGCCAAAGAGTCACGTTTAATATTGAAGCAGTTCAGACTGAGAAAAATCAATCAGTCTTGTAACACACATGAATTTCATAGTCACAGACTATGACTTTATTTATTTATTTATTTATTTATTTATTTATTTATTTATTTATTTATTTATTTATTATTTTTTGGTGGCATAATTTATTTTCTGGTTCCAAACCCCTATTCAGGCAGATGGTGGAAGAATTTAATGTAGTCTCAGCCGTAGCCCGTCAGTTCTATCCAACTGAGCATTTTTGACATTCCTTCTGGATAAAACTCAGGAATATTAGCAATTTCACCGGCCATGTCCTCCTCTCTTCCCCATTGTTGCTAGGGTGGTCTGGGCTTCTCCGTCTCCTGACTGACCTCTCTGAGTCCCGACCTAGCGGGATTGGATGCAGTGTCCTTGGGATAGAAATGGGGTGTGTGGCCCAAACTTGGCTTCTGCCTGGTTCTCAGTTCCAAGCCCCTCCCTCTCATCAGCCCTTTAGGCACTGAGTAGCACAGTGGGCCACCTGCTTAGCCCAAGCTGCCCCTCTACCCATTCTTCTAGCTCCCTGTCACATGACGTGTCATGTTTCACTGAGGTCACAACCCCTCATCATTCAAAAGGGAAGCAGCCAGCAAGTGTCTTCCCAGATTGCTCTGAGCTCTCTGGGGTCCGAGGACCCCAGGTCTCAACTGGATACATGCTCTAAATTTTCCTCTCCAGATCTTTTTTCTTCTCAGATTTGGGGGAGGAAAGGATATCAAAACTTGCTCTCCTGATCCAAATCTCTTCTCAACACTGTTTTCATCTTGCATTTCAACTGTGGGAGACCAGGTCCCACATTTATTTCTACCCCAGGGACACTTGAGGAGAGAGGGATAAGAGCATTGGGTAGAAGTATATCGGGAAGAGAAACAGGTTGAAATGCAGGATAGCCTCGTGTGGGCCTGGATCCTACATTCAACTACAGCTAAGAATTTAGATGTGGATTCTTTGCTGATTATTGATGATTGATTGATTGATTGATTTGTTTGTTTATTTATTTATCTATTTAATGTTTTACTCTCAACAGTTCTTCCTGAGGCAAGAGGTGAGCCAGCCATCTTCCATCTCTTAGAATTGGGGTTTAGCAACCCCCATGAAGGGTGAATTGACATTTGTCCTGTCCCTAATCTGACTCATCAGCTCTGAGAATTTCTCACTTCTCAAAATTTTCCACATCTTAAAAACCTTCCCCAGGATTCCTGGATCTCCCTGGGAAGGGGAAATAGTAGAGATCTTGTGAGTGGACTGTGGGCCGGTGGACATGAGTGATCAGGTTGGGGGGTGGGGGGGGGCAATGGGGGAGAGAACTGGAAGAGACTGATGGAAAGAGGGCATTTTGGGGGCAGGTAAAACCTGGCGCAAGGGACTCTCCCAGGAATCTACAAGGATAACCCCAGTTAAGACTCCTAGCAATAGCGGATATGTAGCCTGAACTGGCCATCTCCTGTGACCAGGCAAGGCTTCAAGTGGAGGGATTTGGACACCAGCCCAGCCACAGAACCTTCGACCTACAGTCTGTCCTGCCGGTGGGATGCGCTGGGATTGGTGCCTAGCCTAGTTGTCATCAGAGACGCTTCATGCAGTAACTGATGGAAACAGATGCAGAGACCCACAGCCAAACATTAGGCAGAACTAGAGGAATCCTGCAGAAGAAGGGGAGAGAGGATTGTAGGAGCCAGAGGGGTCAAGGACACCACAGGAAAACCCTCAGAATCAACTAACTTGGACTCACAGGGGCTCACAGAGACTGAACTGACAACCAGGGAGCCTGCACGGGTCTGACCTAGGCACTCTGCATGTATGTTAACAGTTGTGTAGCTTGGTGTTCTTATGGGACTCTTAACAACAGGAACAGGGACTGTCCCTGACTTTTTACTGGCTTTTGGGACCCTGCTCCTCATACTGAATGCCTTGCCCAGCCTTAATACATGGGAGGTGCTTAGTCTTACCACAACTTGATATGCTATGTTTTGTTGATACTCATGGGAGGCCTGCCCCTTTCTTAGACAGAAAAGGAGCAGGAATGGATTGGAGGGGGGGCAGTGAGAACCGAATGTGGGGAGGAGACTGGGAGAAGAGGAGGGAGGGGAACTTATGCCTGGGATGTAGATGAAAGAGAGGGAAAGAGAGAGAGAATGTGTGAGCCTGCCTTCTTGAACTCAGCAAGGCCTCTGGGCAGGGCTCTCCTTCAATGGCTGGGGAAGGTGCATTGGTTTTTAGCCATGAAATAGTGGTGACTTTTAAATAATGTGATTGAAAAAGCAAACATGTAGTTTCCTTTCCTCTGTTACTTTTACTGTTGTTTTCCTTGAGATGGGATCTCACCATGTGGCCCTTGCTGACTTCAAATTCCCAGGCTCAAGGGATCTTTCCTCGTAAGTGGCTAGGACTACAGGTGTGCACCACCGCCTTCCATGTTCTGTGTTCAATGTATCCCTAAGAACTTTGACTAGAGAATCAATAAGGGATTCCTTTCGATTGTGTGTGTGTGTGTGTGTGTGTGTGTGTGTGTGTGTGTGTGTGTGTAGGAATGTGTGTATTCATGCAAGCAGATGCCAGTGGCCAATGGGACCTACAAATCCTTTCATTCAGGTACCTGATGTTGAAAATACTTGGAAAATATGGGCCTGTACTGAATGCATGCACACTTTTTGTCTTGCCATTTCCCTCCCCACAAACAATACAGTTTAACAACTAGTCATACTGCACTAACTTGTAGTAGGCAGTAGTTATAACCCAGAGATGATTTAAAGTATGCACAGAATCTATGGCAATACTGTGTCATTGAGTATGGAGGCTTTGAGCATCATAGTTTTCATATCCACAGAAAGCTCTGGAACCAGCCACCCTCATGGCATGTGTGTGCTAATTATACATATTTACATGCATCTAATATTTAATTAAATGTGTATGTGTGTAGAATTTATACACATATAATTTTAGTATATGTGTATATATTCGTTAGATATGTAGGAATACTGCCATTTTGTTCATTTTTCATCCCTGCGACCAAAGGCCTGAGAAACACCACTTAAAGACAAACAGATTTATTCTGAGAGTTTCAAAGGTCCCAGACTGTCGTTGGCTGATTTGATTGCTATGGGACTGTGATAAGGGACACTATCAAGGTGGAAGCCTATGTGACAGAGAGGAGGCTGTCATGGTAGTCAGTGAGCAAAGTGGCAAGACAGGGTCTGGGGACAAAGTTTACCTTCCAGAGACAGACACCTTTCCCCACCCAGTGACTGACCCACTTCCTAAGAGCCCATTCAGGTCTGAACTAGTGAATTGATTATTCCATTGACGAGGTGATAGCCCTTAGGATCCAGCTAACTTCTGGGTGTGGTGAGCGGGTGTGACAGCGGATGAGCCTTTGGGAGGGCACATCTCCAAACCATACTTCTCTGACAGGTTTCTGGGTTAGGAACTGTCTACCTAGCCATAATGCTTGCTGCCTGTATGTCCCTTGGGTCACTCTATCTTGAAGCTTCACCAGGGATTGCAGCTACATTCTTAAACAAACAAACAAATCCTAGAGGCTTCCACACAAAGTGCCTCTGACTGCAAAGTGACCCCTGGTTTCCTTGACTGTCTCAGGCAAACCTGCCAGTCCTGTTTCTCCAGAAGACCCAAGGGAGGCCAGTGTGTTACCTCCTGGTGCCTGGCTGATGACTTCCCAGCACGTCCTTTATGCCTTTGCCTGAGGCACTCAGTGTGTTCTTTTATCTCTGGAGCTGACCTTACTCACCAAGCCCCTGGAGGGTCCTGACATCCTAAAGACGGCCTGCCCAAATGGACACAAGCTGCAACTCTTTCCTCATGCTGCCCTTTGAACCAGTCCAGACCCTCTCTGGTCGAAAGATGTTGACCTTTAACCCCAGGAAATAATAAATTGCCCAGTGAGTCTGAAGTTCCTCTGTTGGCAACTCCCTTTGTTCCCCCTCCCCCACTGCCACTCTGGTTTCTAGTTGGGTGGAAGGGTCTAGTATAGGCAGAGGCCTCTTCCCAAGATGCCCGTCACCATTGCTTTTCCATGACTGGGTCCTACTGCTCCTGTTCCAGCCTAAAGGTTCTACTGCTCATGTTAGCTAGTCCCTGTCATCGTACCCCCAATCCCATCTCAGTTCTTCCCACCCCCCACTTTTCAGTTTTATGATCTTTTTTTTTTTTTTTTTACTTTTATTCAGACCTATCACATTTTTCAAAATAGCCAAGTAAGCCTCCTAGGAAAGGCTTCTTCATTATCCTGCCTGAGTTTGCTATCTGCTTCCCCTCAGGCTTCAGGAAGCAGCCTTGCTGTAGCTGGTGTGCCTGGACTGCCCAGCTCTCTGGGAGTGTTGTCAGAAATCTGGAGTCTGGTCCTCTCATGCCTTAGAATCTTGGCTCAGAGAGTGCATCAGGAGTCCCAGGTTGACACATTTTGACACCAGCCCCCTTCTGGGGGTAAAACAACAGGACCTGGCGGGATGGAAGCTGCCCATTGGGATGTCAGGACTTTCATTTTGCGGGGACATACTAACATACCTGGGAACCACCTCTTGTTTCACCTTTCTGCCGCCAACCTCTTCCTTATCCTCTACCTGGAAGCCGGGCTCAAGTCCCTTCTCTGCCTATGTGTCATTTTTATAAACATATCGAATCCACCCTAAACTCTCTGTGCTGCTGTAGGTGTTAAGGATGCAAAGAAGAATAAAGGGACACATCCCTGCCCTTTACAGAGTGACACCTTTTCCATACCCAAGGAGATCCAGCCTAGTCTGAGATGGGAACAAAGGCCAGAGTTACTGCTTGATGACTGTTGGACAGTCTCTCTATAAGACTCCAATTTTAGTCACATTTGAAAAGCTTAGGAAAAGCTTGAATCACGGTCCAGTATCTAAATGTTTTTCTAAGGTTGATTTTGACAAACAGCAGGGTCTTTACCAGGGTACTTAGCAGTCATGGAGTCAAAGCTGTATGAAGGCAGCTGCAGTTAGTAAGTGCTGGCAGCAGCTAGAGCCTAGAGAAGCAAAGGGGTG
>CABHPH010148872.1:305-13530 GCA_902168325.1 Peromyscus nudipes | reverse complement strand
CTTGGTGTCAACTAGGAATGCCCTGGGGGATTTTATGAAGCTGTCATAATATTGAGTCCCATCCTCTGAAATGCTCATGATGTGATTTTAACCTTCATGTCAATATAAGCACCCTGGAATGAGAATCTATTATTTGAAGACAGCAGAAACATCACAGTTTCTGGTGGGCCCAGACCTGTGATAGACTCGTGGGAACTCCATAGCAAGCTGTGCAGGACTCCTGAGGGAGCATATTCAGTCCCAGCTGCATCCCTCTTAACACCCTGATTCTGCTGCCCTGGGACCTGAAGAGCAAGTGTGATAAGCAGCCAGAGGTCCAAGTACATAGGAGCCAGGATGTGGCATCTTATTAATTCCAGTAATGTAGAACACACACTGAATTCATGTGATCCTTGAGGCCTGTATTCATGGAATTCTTTGCTTCTGGGTCCAGGCCCTACCACAGGCCAAATCCTTTCTATGAACACCTCAAGATGGAACATCAGCAGGTCATGTCAGACCTGCAGAATTTTGAGAATGAGAATTTGGAGGCCTCACAGAAGCTCAGTGAGCTGACCAAGGAGAAAGTCTTCCTTTGGTAAGTGCTTATCTTGGCAGGGACCCCAACTCTTGTACAATGGCCAACTCCAATTTTCTTTGTCTCTGAACTGCAGGGTCTGCAGATCTGCTTCTAGTTTTTCTGCTTCTTAGCCAGCAGCATTAGCAAGCAGCTTTTGGACTTATGCCTCTTTACTCAGTTTTGCTAAGGTTTAAAGAGACTGTTAGCTCTTCCAAGCACCATATTGTCATATTCAGTATATTCCAGATCAGTGGTTATCAACCTTCCTAATGCTGTGATACTTTAATACATTGCCTCATTGTTTTGATGACCCAAACCATAAAATATTTTGTAGCATTGTCTTAAGTTTATTTTGCTACTGTTAATAATTTTAGTGTAAATGTCTACATAGGAAATCTAATATGTGTCCCTTGTGAAAGGCTCCTTAGATTCCAAAGGGCTCACAAGCCACACACTGAGAACCACTGGTTAGAAGAGCAATTGGCATCACGAGAGGGTTGTCAGGCAGGGGCTGACTGCTATGGGATCTATGCACCCTTTGGGTCTCCTACTTCCCCAAGTGTACGTGCACATTACCTGCTGGTGTTTCCTCATGACAGTGGACTGATTAGGACAAGTGGAGTACTTCTCTTGTTTATGGAAGTTCATGAATTTCTGTTATTTTGGGGGGGTTTCAGAAATAGTTTGATTCTTGCAGGAAATAACTGTTCTCTGCTTTGGGCCTTGAGTGCCACTGTCATTACTGTTGACGGTGCTTGTTTACATCTTCCTGTGAACCTGGGATAGGGTTGGGTTATTGAGGCATGGAGTCAGGGGTGACCAGAGGTGGCTAGCAAGATCTTATTATTTGGAGTGTGTTTCCAGTGATCTGCAGAGCCGGCTCCTAATGGAGCAGAGTCAGCTCAAAAAGAAGTTGGATATGCTGAGGCAAGAGAAGGAGAACCTACTGGAGGATTGGGTCCTGCTGAAGCACCACTTGGGTGACTTGCAAGCGCTCTGTAAGGATCAAGAAGAGACCAGTGGACTCGAGAACCAGCAACAGCAGGTAGGGACAGGCAGCTGGGTCACAGTTAGATCCAACATCATTTAATTATGTAACCTTACCAAGTCCACCCATCCAGACACCTGTGCTCTATCTCATCACTTTCCTCATCCATCCACCCATCCATCCACCCACTTCATGACATAAAATTGTTCATTCTGTGTCTGTGCATTAGTATTTCTGAGTAGTGAGTCTCCTCTGAGAATCTTGGTCATTGGCATGCAATCCTGATACTCTTCTTGAACCTGTAGTCAGTGGGGAGAAGCAGGTCAATCACTCATCACACAGCTACATGTCATTATGATGGGAGGATTGCTGTACACAGACTTGAGTTCAAGAGAAAAAAATTCTCTAACCACCTCCACTAGTTCAAGAGTATGCTGCCCTGGGCCATTTTAGTTCCCAGGAATGGAAAGCTGAGTTTGGGGACTTTTCCTAAAGGCTGGTGTGCTTATTCTAAAGACATCTGCTCCTCTATCGCTTTGTTGTTTTCGTCTCACCCCTTTCTCTGTCTCTCTCTGTCTCTCTGTGGTGTGTGTGTGTGTGTGTGTGTGTGTGTGTGTGTGTGTGTGTGTGTTTGTGTGTAATAGAGGCATGTGTGAGTGCAGTGCATATTTCGTGTGGATGACAGCTAGAAGAGACCACTGGGTTTCTCTCTTTGTCAGTCTCTGTCTTATGAAATTCAAGCAGAATTTCTCATGTCCCCATGAGCTTGAAATTTCGTGAGACTGACTGTCCAGCAAGCACTTGGGATTCTCTGTGTGTGCTTGCACTTGTGTGAGAATGTATTTACTATACTATACTCAACCCTCCAATAAGGACACAGTCTTGTAATGAACAGGAGCAGCAAAGAATGGAAGAGAGACTCCAGAGCTTGCTGAAGCAGAGGGAGCTGGTCACACAGCAAAAACACCTGGCAATAAAGCTGCAGCATCATCTGACTGTCTCCCAGATGAGGTAGGAACCCAGGCTGAAGTTGGGGTATGGAGCCAATTGGGTCCCATGTACCAGGGCTCTCTGTCCTTTGTGGGCTTTTGTTTATCAGCAAGACTCCCTGCTCCAAGCAGGGGTAGACCAACTCAGAACTCAGAGTATCATGCTGGTCCCGTCAACAAGAACTTCTGTCCAGCAAACAATATGTTTGATACTCCCTGGGTCTGTAGACTTGTGTCCCATCCCTGCCTTCTGATCTCTCTGGTATGTTCTCAGCAGGCTTTCCTTGAACTCACAGAGCTCTGCCTGCTTATGCCTCCCAAGTGATGGGATTTAAAGGTGTGCCTCACCATATCTGACTGAAATTACATTTTTATTCAGGATTAGCACCTGTAGGATGAAATTCACACCCTTGTCACTATTTGATGTCACACTGGCTGTCTTCATTGTTTGAGCATTTCCCATGTAAAGTGTACTGGGGATATAATATGTTTAGTCATTGGCAGGATGAACCCAGGTAGATGTCTCTGCTGAGGACTGTTCAGAACCCTCACAGAGTGTTGTATAACAGACTCCTCTAGAGTACCAGGATGTAAATTCCCAGCTGTAGGCCTAAGGATAACACAGCTCTTTTTGTTTATTGCCAGAGACCATGCAGTGACATTGTTCTCGGACACATGGCTCAACAAATGCTGCTCTAGCATGACAGGCTCCATCTTGTGTATTACCTGGGTGCAAGGTGCCTTCTGGGCAAGAGGCCTGATCTTTTTACATGACCTTATTCAGCTGTCTAGTTTGCAAAGTTGTAGTAAGTCTATGTATAAAAATGAGGTGGTCTTTTTAAAATTATTTTTTATTCATTTAACATACCAACCACAGTTCCCCCTTTCTTCCCTCCTCCCACTCCCCACTCACCTTCTCCCCTGACCCTTCATCCCCTCCTCCAACAGGGTAAGTTCTCCCATGGTGGGACAGTTAAGCCTGATACATTCTGTTGAGGCAGGACCAAGCCCCTCCCCACTTTATCAAGCAAGAGCAAGGTGTCCGACCATAGGTAATGAGATCCAGAAAAACAGCTCATGCACCAGGGATAGATCCTGATCACTCTGCCAGGGTCCCATCAAGCACAATCAGCTCCACAACTGTCCCCCATATACAGAAGGTCTAGTCCAGTCCCATGCAGGTTCCACAACTGTCAGTCTAAATTTCCTGAGTTCTTTTGAGCTTCGTTTAATTGTTTCTGTAGATTTCCCCAACACGATCTTTACCACCCTTGCTCATGTAATCCCTCTAAAAAAGAAAAAAGGAACACAGCTTGAAATTTTAAAGTTTTCGATATCAAACCTGTGACAGAATTGTACAACATGGAGACAAAAATAAAATAATATCAATTAAATTCAGGAATAAGGACAGGTGTTTGTGATGGCGCATGTCTTTAATCCAAGCTCCTTGGAAGCACAGGCAGGAAATCTCTGGCCTCTTGTAGCCGTCCTAGAATATGCATCAAGTCAGTCAAAGATGCATATTTTAACCCTGCCTAGAAAGAAATAAACAGAAATTGGACAAGGACAAAAATGAGGTAGTTGATGAGAAACTCATCATGAACAGTCTGTGTATCTCCACTGTGCTGTTATGTATGACTTTAATATGCTACTCCTTTTGTTTAAATGATGTCTCTATACTGTAGGAAAAAGTCCTGTTCTTTCTCATTAGAGCACAGTACATACAGTACTCAGATCAACATGTGATACTTGTTAAGGGCAGAAAATAATTCAAGGCCCAGCTATTCTGTTACACTCATTCCTTAGGGGTACAAACAATGACTGCTGCCAAAGACCAACGTTGACTGTCCAGTACAATTGAGTTTTTGTGATATCACTGAATAACAGGTGACATGGTGGATCCCCACCAGGACTCTGCTCTTACTAACTTCCTCCTCTAGGTCAGAAAAACTCCTGCATGAGCTGGAACAGTCCACAGCTCAGGATGAGAGCCTCCTGCCGACAGAGCTGCTGCAGCAGGAGCACTACGTGTCATAAGCAAGTGAGCCATCATGACATCCCATCCCCAGCAACATGGCATTTGTGGGGTGGAGTTCTTCCTTGATTCTGGTTTCCTATGTGTGAATAGGCCCTGAATTTATCCAGCCAGTGACCCAGCAAGGCTATTTTTTTTAATCTGATTGCCTTTTCTTCTCTCACAGCACCCTTTATGAGAACTGAGGAGGCTGAAGGAATCCATAGTCAACCAGAACCCCTGAAATTCTCCACTCTATGATCAAGGCCTCCTCAGAACAAGACGTGTGCTACTAGTTGTCAAATCACCAGTGAGGCAAATATCATCTGCCGTGAAGGTCGTCCTTCCATAATCTGATCCATGTGTCTGTTGACTCACTAGTTATGGAGTGAAGAAACCATCAAGAAGATGCTTGAAATTCAAAAAAATAAACACCAAAAGTTATGCAGGAAAAGCTGACATCTACCAACAAGTGTTCCCAGTGAGAGCCACAACAACATGGAGAGAGAATATGTTTCCACTCATAGTTACTCTGAAAGTTTATTGCTACAAACTTTTGGTAGCTGACTGAGTCCTCAGCCCTTCATATGTGGAGGGAGATATGTCAACGGAGACTGTGTTGATGTCATGCTGCTATCCAGACAGACCACCCAAAGGAAGCATCATATTCTCACTCCAGTCCAGTGCTGGACCTACTCAATTTCATGCACATGTGATGGTAAAGTGAATTGTTCTGAGAAATGATTTAGGAAGGATGCCACCATGAACTTTCATGTCTTTTGGTATCAGATGCTCCTCGAGTCATTTTTTGCTCTTGAGTGGGCACACAGACACATGTTGGCAGACAGAATCATATAGCGGCCAACATGGCATAAGATCAACTTTGGCAAGGACTTAACTTTAAAGCCCCAAAGTGGCATGACTACAGTTGTCTTGAAGAGGGTATTTCAGTTCAGGGTTGTCTTCCATCTGGTGTCCAAAGCCAGCCACAGAGTTTAGGACATTGCTCTAACTCTGCATGATGAGAATGCTTCTTAGTGTAAATAGTTTTGGTTTGTTTTGGGGTTTGCATGAATTTAGGTTTTTTTTTTTTTTTTTTTTTTTTTGTTGTTTTGTTACTTTTTGGTTCTTTGTTCTTTCTTTGATTTTATATTTTGCTAAGGCTATACACTGGATATACTAAGTACCCTTTTAAGGCTCTATTCTGGCAAATTTCTGTAATTTCACAAATAAAAATAATTTCCAACTCTTCATTCTTTCCTTTCAATTTTTTGTTGAATTTACATACCAACCACAGATCCACCTCTCATCGCTCCCCCCTCCCTCCCCACACCTTCCCCTTCACCCCTCCTGCCCTCCTCCAACAGGGTAAGTTCTCCCATAGGGGACAGCTAACCCTGGTACATTCTTTTCATTCTGAAAGTAGCTTTTGTAGGCAGGTGTGGTATCACACTCCTGTAACCTTAGAACTCAACAGGCAGAGATGGATCTCTGCAAGTTCCAGGAAGCTTAGGCTACATTGTGAGTTCCCAGCCAGACAGGGTTACAAACCAAGATGGTATCTTGGGTGTGAATCGCATGGCCTACTCCATGAATATCCACTTCACAATGGAAAAAGATCCATATTAAACACCTGACTTCACATGTCTAGCTACTTCAAAAAACGGAGAATAGATATACACATGTTCATGGCATGATCACCCATATCAGATTTTTCAGAAATACACCTATGTTTTCTAATGCATCTCAGGAAGTGAGAACATTTGTTACAGGAGTATAGAAGAAATGAGGAAACCTATAGCTGTCTGCCTTTCTTTTCCAGAAATACAGCACCAGTGACAGTGGCAATGAAGGGGGAGCAACCTACCTTTTGGGGGGAAGGGGCAGAGCAGAGCTCATCTGTAACCGCTCTCCCTCAGAGGGAAGTAACATTGCTACATCCCATCTGGGGACCATCTTCCACTGTATCCCAGCTTCAATTATACCTTGACTTTCTAACAAGTCAGTATACCTTTCTCCTCACAGCTGTAGGTATTCAGGATTCCTCCCTCCCCAGCTTTAGGTGTAGCCTGACTACCTTACAAGTCAGGATACCTTTCCCTCCAGAGCTGTAACACTTTCAGGTATGGCCTGACTTCCTGACAAGTCAGGATACCTTTCCTTCCAGAGCTGCAACAATTGCATGTATGGACTGACTTCCTGACAAGTCAGGATACCGTTGCCTCCAGAGCTATAACAATTGCACCACATTCAAAAGCAAGCACATTACCTGCCTGGAGACCAGGTTCCTTGCAGAAATAAAAAGGAAAGTAACCAGACCTCTGGAATGCTCAAAGTAAGAGGAAGTGTGTTACATGGCAGGTGAACTGAGGTTAGAGGGGACCAGGGAGTGGGGAAGTATCAGGTGGCTTTCAAAACATTCAAGGCTTCTTTCTCCTACAAGATTTGTGTTCAGGATTATCATTCTATTTTATACACAAGACAACTGAGCCATCCAGGGACGCCTAGTGACTTATGCTGAGGATGAGATCTATCTTGCATTGTGAACAGGGGTATTGTGGTGGTTTAAATAAGAATGGTCCCCATAGGCTCACATATCTGAATGCTTAGTCATCAAGGAGTGGCATCATTTGAGAAGGATTAGGATGTGTGACCTTGTTGGAGGAAGTGTGTCACTAAGGGTTGGGCTTTGAGGTTTCAGAAGCCAGGGGTGGCCCAGTTCTCTCTCTTGGCACATCAGGACATAGCTCTCAGCTACTGCTGCAGCAGCACTGGTGCCACCATGATGGTAATGGAGTAAATCTCTGAATCTGTAAGCAAGCCCACAATTAAATCCTTTCTTTCTTAAGAGTTACCTTGGTCATGGTATCTCTTCACAGCAAGAGTACAGGGACTTAGACCTTTAACAGAATATTCTAGTCATATTTCTGTGCTTGGGTCTGTGGGGAAGAGGAGTGCAGCTGCTATCTTGCACACCAGTGGTGGCAGATCTGACTTCAGCATAATTATTGGTGCTATGGCAAGCTCCCACCTGCCAACACTTTCAGGGGCATCAGAGAGAGTTTGTAAACCTCCCTTTGGCTGCTTTATAAAACTGCAGAAGTAGTTCCTTCTGCAGTGACAAGTTACTTTTGTGGAGGTGCCAGGGGATTGGGAAAATAAAGAAGATTATGGCTGGGGTCATTTAGACCACTTCTAGTACCTGAATGCTGTGCTGGAGAAGACACAGCCTTGCCTGATGCCCATTCTCTACCTGAAAGGCATCATGGGCCTCAGGAGTCCTCAGAGGGCACAGGTGAGCAGCAGTCCCCGCAGCCCCTGCAGCCTTCCTGCACTCCATCTCATTTCAGCTCACGGAGGGGGGCAGGATCTGGTTGAACCCAGTGCTCCATCTGTGTCTAGCTGGTGACACTTTCTCTCTTATCCTTCTGCTATGATAATGGAGAGGCTTCTGGAAAGGACACCTTGGCTGCAGGTCAATTTGGTGTGAGATAGTTAGCAGGGAGGTGAGGACTGTAAGGTGTGACATTAGGAATTACTTCCCCAGAAAGTCTCTAGTATCTTGGAGAGCTTTGGCATCATCTCTGATATTACCAGTGTTGTGGAGATACCAATGACCCTTGGGGCATTTGTCCAGTGCCTATGTGTTTCAATGAAAGACATGTTGAAAAGACTGAGCAGGCTACTAGAGAGATAGAATGGAGAGCACAGAGATACCAGAGAGACACTAAAGGAAGGCAGGCTTGGGTCTCAGTGTAAAACACCAAGAAATAAATGTTCCAGTGGAAGGCACTGTGATTCCTTTACAGGGAATTGGGAGCTTCCTGGAGGAGTCGGACTTGACATGGACCTCCCAGGAGGAGGGCTCAGCAGCACCTCTGGGAAGCAATGGGCCTATCCTTCTCTGGGTTTTTAAAGAGCAGAGTCAGAATCAAGGATTTCTGATGGTTAGTTTGGCAGAGAGCCAGGAGTTGACAAGGCTGTGGCTGCTCTGCTGGAGGCCATCTGCTTTCCCTCTGAGTGAGGAAGGAATCAGGGGAACTATTTTAGCACCATCACTGCTCTTCATCCCCACTCCATTTCTTTAGGAATTGTTGCACTAAAAACAGGGAGAGGAAACCCTCTCTCACCCTTTACATCACAACCACTAGCAGGGCAGGAGTCCCCAAGCATTGCTGTCTGCCAGTGAGTCCCAAGCTTTCTGAGATCCCAGCTGTGTGGGTTGCACACAGATCTCCAGTGTAGCCTGAGAGCTTTTAGAGGCAGTGTATTAGGACAGAGAGTTTCCCCTTCCTGACACCTGTGTCCTGAGCTGTAAGTGAGGAAGGGTAGGTGACTCTGATGACCAAGTTTTGTCCTGCATGACTTTTTCATCAATATGAAGGTCTGAAGCATCCAGGAAGTGTCTTGGGCACCCCCACACTCCCTTAGTGCTTGTGGATAGTACCAATTTTCTCCTGGCTCTGACAAAAGAGGACTAAAGACTCTGAAGCCAAGTTGCATCCTGTGCAACAGTGAGTAAGTCCAAGGAGATTGTCTTGTGAGTCACCTTGTGCAGGGAGGCAGAGGAAACCAACTGTTCTCTGAGACACCCCCTACCTATAAAGGGATGGGAGGATTGATAGCCACAGGGTAGTGAGGGAGGCTCCACTGGGCTTTCAGATCCTGCTAGGGCAGAGTCTCATCTGCCAATCACTTCCTGAATATGTATGCTTCTGTGTGTCAGGCTTGCCTGAGATGAAGTAGTGTGTAGGGCAGGTGCTGTCCCTTGGCTTCTGGAATTGGGTATTCCTGAGATAGCTGACCTTGGCTAGCATGGCTTATCAGTGTAATACACCATCTAAAAGGACACAGTACACCTCATGTCACTCATTTTTTCTGGGGTCAAACAAGTACATTTCCTAACCTCATTTCCTAGAAACTTTTATTTCTCATCTTATTGATTAGAGATTCCAAGGAAGGGAAGAGCCATTCCCTGGGCTGTTTTTGGAAAGTGAGTCTTGAACTCCCTACAGATAAGTAATGAAAAGGACGACTGTGGCTTATAGTAAGTTTTGGTTTTACTCAATTACTGAGCAAGCCTCAATGAAGCATTTCACTATAAGATAAGAATACATACTGTATCAAGCTGATAATAGAAAAATAAATTAATTAATTTTAAAAAATAAATAAATAAATAAAAAATAAAAGAAAAATTTGAACTATTAAAAAAAACCAAACAAGCATATTTTACTAAAGTAAAAAAAGGGGGAACTAGGGACTCATCATTCCTCTTCACGTTCTATTCTTTCCCTTGTTTTATATATTTTAAATTCTTTATTAGTGGATTCTGCTGGAGTATCCGCTGCAGATAAGCACTGGAGGGCTCCTGTTGCAAATCTCCCTCTGGAGCGATGGAAGGATCTTTCTACTAGCACTTGGAGGAGACCCAATCTGGTGTTGGTGTGGGCCCGGGGTTCTGTTTATGTCTTTCCTCAGGACAATGAGGTTCCTCTTTGGATTCCTGACCTCTGTGTGCGCCCTGTGGCTGCTGCTGAAGCCCAACATGACAGAGACCTATTGGGCCTTCATGAAAAACTCTACCCTTCTGATGCCAATGGGGATTGAGAGCCCAATTTGGCCAGCTTTGGCAAGCATTAACATAAGCCTAGGAACTGTAGTCATGCGGTTGGATTCTCCAGAAGGTAATGTATGGTAACTGCTTTTTCAAGTATGTTTGAGAACGTGTCACCCAGACACCTTGGAGATTAAGGATAACCCTGAAGGTCACTGACCTCCATTTGTTAACAGTAGCATGCCAGCTAAGCCTTTTCATTTTCACAATCCTCCTCAAGCTGGTGTAGTACCTACTTTTCAGGAGTGGCTCTGTGCAACATTTATTGGCCTCCAATTCATTAGCCCCCCTTTGAAGATACCTTAAAATTTATGAGCCTGAATGTAGCCATTATAAGACCATTAGTTATGCTCCTTATGAGCTGTCTGTTTTGTCTTTATGGTTCTTAGTTGTTCTTTTGCAGAGCTGCCAGCTTAAGTTGTGCTGAGATCAAGAAAAATGGGCCTTAGCGGTTCATGTTCCTGGAGTTGTATCCATGCCAGTAGATGTCCACACGCTCCAGAAGAGAATTTGACATTGCTGCTGCTGTTGTTGCTGTTATAGCAGTGACGGCCACGGCTGCTACTGTTTCTGAGATTACTATTTCATAATTGCTTACTACAGCTAGCACAGTGGAGACCCTGGCAGCAAAAGTAGCTACCACAGTTAGTTAATCTTTCATTCTATTGGGCATGATAAATTTAATTCAATAGTTATATACATTTCAATTGGCTTTGAAAATTATAAATTTATAAACTCAAGTTCCATTTGCTTTTGAGATACTATCTTACAAGAACTCCAACTTGCAGTAAGGCTCATTAAGGAAGGGAATGGCTCAGTTGCCTTTAGCCTACTGGCCATGGGTGAGATAGGACCTCTATTGGTCTTTTCTGTGTTGAACACACAGACTGCAAGCCCAGTGCCACTTTGAGATCTTTGGCAGCAGTTAACTCTGCAGCTCACACACGAGCTGTATGATAATGAGTATTCAGAGACGGGTAATGCCTGGGGGGTGTTCACCAACCTAAGAGAGCGCGCCTGTATGGCCTGGGCAGGCATCTCCATGACAGGTAAGGTGACCTGCTGACGTCCCATGCAACCTAAGTCAGAAGCTCATTTTTTAGTAAAAGGGAGACCTGTGGGGTCCTGGCCCCTGTTTTGGTTAACTGTTGCCTTACTTGCTGACCTTGACCTTGATATCCTCCCTATGCTAATTCCCTGCCAGGTTCCACCCTCCTGAATACTTAAGGGAAGTCCCTTGTCTGTGTATCCTGCATAATGGGCGTTAACAGCTTAGATGCAACATTGTAAAACATCAGTAGCAAACTTCTGCCCTCCGGGGTTATCCAACTGTCCTGTAAGCCTGTATTTAAGACCTCTTCCCTCCTTCAATAAACAGCATTCAGCATTTAATAAAAAATAAATACATAAAATTAAAAAGAAAAGAAAGAAAAGAAAAGGTTCTAACGAGGCAGAGAGAGATCTCTGGCTTTGTAAGGAGGAGGTGCTGAATGGCATCCCCTGTGTCCATGGGAATGCTCCTGGAAAGGACAACTATTGGTTAATTGGGGAGAGCTCAGTAGCACGTAGGTGAGGGCTGTTGGCAGTGACCCTAACATTACCTTCCCTGGACATTCTATTGTACCCAGGAGAGCCCTGAGCATCCTCTTGATGTCACCACTGTTGAGGCAACACCAACTGCCGTTTGGGGCATTTGTTCAGTGCCTCTGGGGTTCACAAAGACATTTTGGTGAGACAGAGAGAGCTACTTGGGAGAGAATGGACAGTCTAGAGAAGAGAGAGAGGCAGAAGGAAGCTGGCCATCTGTCTCAGGGTAAAACATCAAGAAATAAATGTTCCAGGGGAAGGTACAGTGAGTTTTGTGCAGGGAATGGGGAGCTTCCTGGAGGAGGTAGGACTTGAGCTGGGCCTTCCAGTAATGGGTCTCAGCAGCTGGGAGCCTCTGGAAAACAATGGGGCTATGCTGCTTCTCTAGGTTCCTAAATAGCAGAAGCAGAGAAGGATTTCTGAGGGTTAGTTTCACAGAGATCCAGGAATGATCAAGTCTGCAGCTACTGTGCTGGGGGAGCTCCTTAATTTCATTCAGAGTGGAAACAGGGCATCAAGAGGCATAGGATGATAGATGAGGAATCCCTGTCAGGATAGGGTGTTACTGAACTTCACCCTCAGTGGATTCCTTTATGTTCTATGGATATCTGATGCTATTGACAGGTAGATTAACTCCCCAGGGCATTCACCAAGGTCCCAGCCATTCAATTCCTCTTGATACTAGATGCAGACGGTCAAGGCTTGGTGCTGCTAAGCACTATGGACTCCAGGACTTTCCTGCACCAGATCAGATATGAGCTGAGGTTGTACTCCAAACCAGCATGGCTTCCAGGGCTCATGGGACTGCAGTGGGTGTTGAGGCACATATCAAGCCATTATGGTGGGGGACCTGGATAAGGCTTATGTGCCCCAGCTTGAAGATAGCTTCCCTGTTCTTTCAGGTCTACTAAGGTTCCAAGCATTTCCTCTTCCTCAGGCCTCTACTTGGGACTTATTGTAAGTATTACAGCTTTAGGGGGAATGGCTTCCCCAACAGAAGTGTTATAACTCTGCCCCAGCAGGCAAGGTTTCCCCAGTGCAAACATAACAGCTCTGCTCTGGTAGGGGGAGGTTTCCTAATGCAAGTTTTACAGTTCTACTCTGAAAGGTATCCTGGCAATCAGGAAACAAGAACTACCACAAAGTCACACCACACAACGTAACTCACACAAGATACTTATTGAGATGGAATCCCCAAAAGGATGGGAATTGGTAATTTAGTTCTCAGTTTGGGCAGAGGTTAAGAGGACTAAGGAGCGTGTGTTGAGGTTTATTGTATATATACAAGAATGTTGGTAGTCTGTTGAGGATTCCCTTTGCTTCAGTGTCAAGAATGATGAACTCCTTTTATGAACACCAGTGTATGGTGGTGTGTCAGTGTGTGTGTGTGTGGAGAGGAGAGGACCAGTTCAGGGAGTTGCTTCTCTCCTTCTACCATTTGTGTTCTGGATTTTGATCTTAGGTCATCATGTTG
>CABHPH010148871.1:0-14718 GCA_902168325.1 Peromyscus nudipes | reverse complement strand
TGATATAAAAAAATAATACCTTGTACTTTCAATATTTAAACTTTGATAGGAAACCAAAAACTTCATATAATTTATACCATACAATTGACATTATTTTCAGGAGCTGAATTGAAAAATGCCTTATTTTGAAATTCTTGAACATACAGTATAAATTGTGGGACTATAGTGCTTTTTAAAATATGTACCCAAAACACATCTACCATAATTTTTACTGTTTGTTAAAGCTCAGTGTTAACTCTACACTGAGAAAGAAATCATTTAGGTGGAACAAAAACTCTTTAAGGTCAGTGTGATTCTTAATAAATATTTTTATATGAATTTTCTTGTTGAAAAGCACACAAGAAAAAGCAATGTGGTGATATTAAATCCAACATATCCTTTTAATCAGAAATTTCCTGCATCACATTGTGTTGTTTTTTAGTTTATTGATTCTTCAATATGACATTAACTAAACTCTCAATTTACAAGTTATTTCTATGAACATCTATACACCAACTCATTATCTTCCAAGCCTAATGGATGGACAGTCTGCAAACTAAACTATGTAATTGTATGTATAGGAACTGTAATTTTGGAGGTAACAAATAACAACATAAAAGGAAAAGCATTAAGAAATTACCATGATAAATATACACATTAGTTTTCAAGGATCATTGTTGGTATCACCTATGTCAATAATACTTTCCATTAATCGAGGTTATTAGAGAATCAACACTCTAAAGTCAGGAAGCTTTGTTGTTTAGAAACTATGATAAGAACTCCATTGGCCACTGTATTGACGGATAAGTTGATACATTCCTGTCATCATAATCTTGTCCACCCAAAGCCAACTACATTACAGTGTTCAGAGCAGGGACTTGGGAAGAAGGGCTTTATGTCTACCAGCTTGGAGTCTATTGGGGAGAAAGGCCAATTTAGACCCTTAGAAGCGTTTTGGAATGTAGAGTGTGGAAATGAACATCTCTATGTGCTAAAAACCGGTTGACTGATTTAGACGAATCAAGAATGAAGAGAATACCTTTTCCTTAAACTGTGACTTCACAACTTCAACCGCTCTCACTTTGCTTTGTAGAGGACTGCCTTGCTCAGTGTGGCAAAGACTGCAGATCTTACTGCTGTGATGGAAGTGCACCCTACTGCTGCTCCTACTATGCCTATATTGGGAACATTCTTTCGTGAGTAGCGCTTAAACAGTGCTCTTCTTCCTTTTGTCAAGTTCCTCTTTCAAGTAACACTAAGTTACAAGGACAGACGAGAGAGTGAAGGTTGGTGCAGAAGATGGTGGCTCGCGCCTGTAATTCCAGCACTAGGGAGGCCGAGCCAGAGGGATTACTGTAGGTTTGAAGCCAGTCAGGGTAACATAATTAGTTCCAGTCCGGTCTCGGCTACTGCATGAGATTTCATCACACACACACACACACACACACACACACACACACACACACACACACGATTGATTATTGATCTTAAAATCTTTACTAGAGATTTAATCATGCATTAACACCTCATATATTGTATTAGTTGACAGATGTGTAAATTAATAAAAATTACCTCTATTAGAAGAGAGTTTTAAAGGGATCATTTCATTGTTTCTTGTATTATAGTAATGCCTTAAGTAATCATGTTATTGATAACTCTTTCACGATATGCTTTTGTCTCCTGTGTTGAAGGATGTATAAGCTAACATTTGTTGTTTAATTATGATCAGCGTATTTTAACAACCATGCCCTGAATTGTCTAATACATCCACGAGTTAAGGAAAAGGAGAGGTTGTGGATAAAGAAAACAACTGTAGTAAGAAATCTCAGTTATTTACATGTGTATATAAGACAACTCAGAGAAATAAATTTTGGAACCTAAATGAAGGTAGGTGTGAGTTATATATACCTTACACACACATAAAGTATAGATGGTATTAAGTGTGCCCCGTATGGGATTAAAAACATATTTTAGTGATGCTTCTGAGCAGAGGACAATGGAGGTGAAGTCTGCCTTCAGGTTGAAAGGCTAGAAAATTATTTCCTAAGTGTGGGCTTGCGGTTCCTCTGCCTGTAAAGTTGACAAGTGAAAAACCAAGAGCTGGTAGAAATGGTTTCCCTGCAGTGAGCATCTCCTGGGGTTCCCTTTCAGCCGGGAGCAGTGGTCCAGGCTCTACCCTGTGCTACTTTCTTTTTCCACGTGCACACAGGTGGTATGGGAGGAACTCTTCCATTCTCATGTAGTTCTGCTTAACTCTGACTTCTAAAGGCTCAAGAAGAAATAGGGAGTGTTGGGCTAGTTCCCACAGGCCCAGCTGCTCTGAGAACATGTCCATTGAGATGCTCCACAACAAAATCCTCCCCGTTTCTTGAAAGGGAGACATGTCACAGAAACTTTCTAGAATCCATGTTAGCCCTGATATTAGAGTTCTGTTTGACTATAGACCTCACTCCCAAAATATTTGGGGATGTTCTTGGAGACTATTAGCTATAAAAGAAATGCCAGGATGAAATTTAAAATATGGAAGATTTAGTAATTTTAAGTGGAAATCAAATATTCAATAAAATATAAACTAAGTAAAATTTCTGAATTTCTCCTTGTGGAAAATTCATTGGAAAAGCAATTAATTGCCTATCAGCATAATTTTTTTACAGAAATGGGGTAATTCAAATATTAATCTATAATGATTTTTATGATTATAGATCACTTCATAGATCATAGATAATACAAATCTTCTGATTAATGATTTGCAGTGATTTCTGAATGCCAGGTAGATGTGTGAGTGGAACCAGTGATGGGTATGAATGAGTAAGTCTGGGATTCTTTGGTCCTGTGACCCTGAGGCTTCCATCTGTGCCCTCACTACATTCCAATGTGCACTGTGCCCAGTTTCTCAACGCCACACTCCCTCTCAGAGGGAAATAAATACTGGGGACTTAACTATTAACCAGAATATCTTAAAAATTGTAATTTGAAGATATGCTTTCTGTGGCTTAGATTCAAGAAATTAAATTTAGACCCTTCTGATCAACACATTTATCTGGGTTATTGGAGTCATGTGATTGTTATGCGCACAGGGGAAAAAGGAATTGTGTTTTAGAAGGGAAAAGTAAACACAGATGGCATTATATTGCAGGCAGTTAAAACTCAACTTTCTGTCAAAAATAGAAACTTCTGAGTAAATCTCTTGCTAAACAATTCTTAGGGAAAAAAAATAACTTTAAAGTGTTTTTCCCACTGGATGAAGGAGGATACATTTTCAGGATTTCCACTGATTGTTTTACATTTGAAAAGAGCTCTCAACTCCACCCAAGCTTTTTTTCTGTTATGCTGTAGTGGGGAAATGGGGGGTGGGGAGATCAGTTCTAAGAATGCTCACAAGAGTTCTTTCGTGAACACGTTTGCCAACGTTTCTGGTTTGGAATTCAGAAACTATGCTTCCTCTTTCTCAAGCATCTGGGCAGATATACTGTTAAATAATTTGAACCATCTTCACAGAAAGTTAAATTTTTATATTATCAGAAAAGTAGCAAAAAAGAAAACAATTGAGATAATAGAATATTGTCTTGAATAATTTTATAATTGGTTTTTAACCTCATAGTTTATTTTCAAAATAAGGATGTTGGTTTAGTTTTAAATAAACTTTAAAAGAGGTGAGGGAGAGCTCAGAAGATAACTTAGGGCCTTCTGTAATGTCTGTAAATAGGTTAAGTAAGGTCTGTGGGGCCTTCTTCCCGGGGCCTCCCTCTGCCACTGTAGCAATCACAGCTGAGGAGAGAGAGATGTGTTGCTTTTATAAAACTTGTGTGTGTACTCAAGTGTGTGTGTGTGTGTGTGTGTGTGTGTGTGTGTGTGTGTGTGTGATAGAGAGTGTGTGTTTACAGTGAGATGTTTAGAGAAAGCTTCATAAATGGCATTTGATAAGAGTTTTGAAGGAAGGGTACATGTTTACACAAATGAACTGTGAATGAAGGGAATTTCCTTCCAGACAGAGAGACTCCTGCGCACGCAGACAAAGATAGAAGCAAGGAAATGCTCTCTTGGCCAAACCCATCTTGTTCAAAGTAGCTGGAGGGGAAAGTTAAGTTTGGACTCAAAGAGAGAAAATCGTGGGTCTGATAAAAGGTGAATTGTTGTTAATAGACTCTTATTGGCTATGCCTCCTCAAATTAAAATGAAATAATTCTGTATTCCATGGTAAAAGTAGATACCTGGCTTTATGTAGTGTGGACACAATCTTAGATACCACTCAGAATGTAGAGTGCAAGATAATCTCCATTTTCCTCAAATGGAGATAAATACAAGAGTATTCCATAGATGAAAAAATCAGAATGTACATTCTGAGACTGGGGATTATGTGGGACACTTTGGATAGACTCCACGACCTGATAGTTTTTCTATATTTAAGAGATTTTTGATAATATGAGCAGCCACTTGAAGTTTAGAAGCCTCTCTATGCTAAAGAGAGAGAGAGAGAGAGAGAGAGAGAGAGAGAGAGAGAGAGAGAGAGAGAGAATTTGGGTTAATTTGAAAAATAGGGAATTTCCCATCAGATTTATTCATACACATCATTCAGCAACTCTCCTACAGAGAAGGCAGGACAGACATCTGATGGACAGGAAAAGAGATACTGCACTGATTGGCACTCCCTAAAGGGAGTCCAGGGGAAAGCTGTGGTTTGCAGAGTACTCATTAGAACTGGGAGAATCCAAGGGAACACAGGGTCTTACTTAGTCACTATTTATTGCTTTCCACTGTGGCAAACTAAAAACTAAAATTTTCTTACTGAAAATAAAGACACTCTGTCACATCAGAAAAAAATAATTGTACAATCTTAAATGTGAGCCAGATCGGCTGAGAGTGTCAGCCAAAACATCGGATGTAGGGCTTAAATCGCTAACTCAAAAATAGGATTTTGCTTTTCCAGTCCTCCGCTGTAAAATGTAGACCAGTCCAAACACAACATCTAATAGCAAAAAAAAAAAAAAAAGTCCCACAGAAAGAACTAATATTGGAGATCCTGGTGGGATTCGGTTTCTTTTCTTCTCAATGAAATGTGAAAGATGTATTACCCACAATTTCACAAAGACAGCTAGCAAATACCACTACTGTGATTTTTAGGGCCATGCCACGCATGAAAGCAAAAGGAAGCTAAAAGATGGAGGTTTTACATTTTCAAGTGACATTTGTGGTCCTGTGATCATTAAGTAGTTGAGGATGCTAATTAAACTCAGGAGACTTTTTCATCAGTAAAGAGCAGCATTTAAACTGAAAAGAAATTGTTTTAGTTTCAGCAATGCGAAAAATAACTTAAAAGTAAGCACCGAGCAAAAAGTTGCTGGGTATTCTAGTTTGTTTTCTATCACTGTGATAAACCCCACAAGCAGAAGCAGCAGCTTCGGGGAGAAAAGAGTTGATCTGGTTTACATATTCCATCACAGAGTGAAGTGAAGATGGGAACCTGGAGGCAGGTACTGAAACAGGGACCATAACGGAATGGCTTTGCTCACCATGGCTTGCTCAGCCTTCTTTCTTGTACAACCCAGGAACACCAGTCCAGAAGTGGCACCATTCCCAGTGGGCTTGGCCTTCCCACATCAACCTCTAATCTACAAAATGCTCTACAGAGGTGCCCACGGGTCACTCTGTTGGAGGCAATTCTTTGGTTGAAGTTCCCCTTTTCTAGGTGACTCTACCTTTTGTCGAGTTGATTAAAAAAAAAAAATACTAACAAACAGTGTAAGTCTCATTTTTGTTTTAATAATAGCACCATGATGAAAAACAGCAACAAACAGACAATGTTAAAATAAAGATGAATCTGATTGAAAATATAACAATAATTTCTGTTTTATCAAAGAAGAAAGTAGATGTCTCGCCAAAAGACAAGATTATGTATTGGGGATTATTGTATTAACAGGAAATATGAATTTTAATAAATGAAACTTTTGAGTCAAATTTATTACCTACTCTAGTTGCCTTTGTATATGAAGTCCACTGATCATAAATATAATTTTCTTTAAGAAAAAAATAAGTGAAGCTTCTAGGACATAGTCTCAACAAATTATTTGTACAAATGCACTCCCAACTCTTCAGAGGCCCACACCAGGCTCCGGGATGAAGTCGGCAATCAAACATTGGTCTGCCCATGTGTTACTCAGGAGCTGGTGGGTAGCAAGAGCTCTAAGCTGACTGCCTAGCCTGCTGTGGGAGGGAGAGCTGATAGACTGGCAGGACCAAAGAGCAGGCTTCACGCTGACCTGAGGATGCCCTGAAGGCTTCTTGAAGAGGAGTTATTCTAAAACTGAATTCAAGGGCTAGACGTGTTGCACAGTGGCTAGGGAGCTTGACTAAAATGCACAAGGCCCTCACTTGGATCTCCAGCACTGCCTAACCCAAGTGGGGTGGTACATACCTGTAACGCCAGCATTTGGGAGGTGGAGACAGAAGGGTCGGGAGTTCAAAGTCATCTTCAGCTATGAAGAGTTCAGAGACACCCTGGCTTCGGGAGACTCTGTTGTAAGTAAATAAATCTCAAAAGTAAAAGGAATTGGTAAAAAAAATATATTCCACGTTGTTAAAAACACTTAGAAAACTAAGGATAGAGGGGAAATTTTGGTTAATAGATTATCTTCATGAAGTCAAATTATTCTGTATTAATTCCCATACTTAGTGGTATGAAATTGGATGCCTTCCTTTAAAGCCAGCAGTAGACAAATCTGCTGGTCACTGTGGCTACTCAGCCTTGTACGGAATATCTTAATCAGTATGACCCACAGATGGTATAAAGAAGGTAAAACAATTGAAAAGGCAAAAGCTATTGTCATTTATGAATGATGTGACTGGTAATACAAAGACTTTTTTTTTTAAAACTAACAAGAAAATTTCACCATCTGTGTACCAAAATTAGTGGACTGTTTATGCCAGCCACACATACTAGGAATCCTAACTGTACGTAAATAAACACCCTAAACCACCCTGGGGCCACAAGGGAGATGAGTTATAACTCAGCAGTAGAGTACTTGTCTTGTGCGCAGAATGTCCAGGCTTCTATCTCATCATTCCTCAGCTTCCAGCAAAAGACTCGAAGTAAATAGCAATCAACTCCATATCTGCTTGACATTGACGGAGCAATACAAACACATAAAAGTTCAATAGTATTATTTACTTTTGTGTCACTGTGACCTAAACACCTGACTGCATGGCCCACTATGCTTGGGCAAAATCTCATGAGAAGAAGAGTGTGTGTGTGTGACAAAGAATCTTCCTCACTGCTCAGTGGCAGGAAGCAGAGAGGAGACAGGCTGGGGTCAAGGATAATACTCCTTCAAGGACCTGTTTCTAGTGGCAACCTTCCTCCAGTTAGGCCCCATCTCAAATTCCCAGAAAGTGCTAAAATAGCACCACCAACTGGATACCTAGGCTCTAACACACGTGCCTATAAGGACATTTCATATCCAGACCACATTAGGATCAGAGGGGAAGAGAGGCTGGTATCCTTCTGTGGGTAAGATAGTGTAGTGATGTCAATAATACTCGACTTTTCCAGTTCTTCCAGAACTCTCTGTCAATTCCATGTCATTTCAGTCAAAATCCTCAGAGCTGCTTTTTATCGAGTTTGGGAGACTGGGGCTAGGGTTTATATGTGATAAAGACCTTAGAAAACTGGAAATGGTTGTAATAAAAGGAAGGCAAACAGACATTCCCTATAGGCATGATAGATATGAACATTTATCATACCCCTGTGATCCCGGTTACTCAGGGGCTCAAAGCAGAATGGGCTTGAGCCCAAGGCTAGCCAGGGAAGCATAGTGAGATCCTATCTCCAAAGCAAAAACAGTGCCTGTGAGTTATCTCAGTGGGTCAATGTGCTGGCTGAGCAAGGCTGAGTCTGATCCCTACCACCCACGGTGGAAAAAGAAAACCAACTCTAAAGAGTTGTCCTTTGATCTCCACGCAAGCTCCGTGGCACACACGGCTGTGATCACACACATCACACATACATACACACACACATGTAATAATAATAAATAATAGTCATGATAACAATACATTAAAAATAAAGATAAACTTATTAAAAAATAAATTGTACATTATTATTAGATCACGGATAAATTGAAAGAATGTCGGGCTTAGAAATTTGCTGGCCTCAATTTGATAACCTTGAGAGACACAGCCCTGGCAGCCACAGGGAAGAGTGAGGCTGGAAAGGAACTAGCCCCGTGGACAGACGTCAGAGAGGAAGAGTTCATAGCTGCGTGTGCAAACAGCCGTTCTTCCCAGGCTAACAACACAAATGCAGGCTTTTCAAATGGGCAGACAGCAATTGTCTAATCCGTGTCTTCAAAAGCTGTAAGAAAGAGTTTTAGCGTTTCCCCTGTGAAGAAACAATACAGGTTTGAGACTAGGGTAGCTTGAACATGATTTAAGCGGCACACGATGCATGTGTAAAATCTTCATTATATATGCGTCCTGTAAGTTAAGGATAAACTTAATTTATGGTGAAAATCGTATGAATTTAACTTGAACAGCACTTCAAGTTTTGAATTTTGCTCTTAAGCTTGCAATAAGGAACCCCTCACTAACTCGTGATGGTGACAGCTGCAGCTGGCACAACTCCATGGTCCACCAGGTGGGCCACAGTCAGTCCACCATCACCCCAGGATCACCCGACGCCGCACAAGGCTCTGTCCCCGCGTTTCCTGGATCTTATGTGTTAGTCACTTCCGTTAGTGTAGCACAAACCTGGACAGCCCTAACTTCATAAGAGAAAGGGCTTATCATGATCTGTACTTCCAGGTTTCCATTCAAAAGAGTTACTTTCTCTTGTCGTTTTGAGCCCGAGGCAGCACAGTATATCATGAGCAGAGCATGTAGTCAAGAAGGCCTGCTACCTCTGTTACCTCATGATACCCAGGAAGGAAAGAGGGAGATGGAGGACAGGGTGCAGGGGCGGGGGTGGGGGGTGGGGGTGGGGAGGCTGGGTCACAGTATTGTCTCCAAGGGCACATCCCCAACTTCCATTTATTGAATCATACCTCTGAAAAGTCTCACATGTCCAATCGCATCAAACCGAGGAAGAAGCTTTTAACACACGGGCTTAGGGAATATTCCAGACCCAAACTATAATATTGTGTTTTCACATTTCACCATGTCTTCGAAGTGGTCATCTCCCTGTGTGTGAGACAGTCACTCATTGCTTTTTTTTTTTTAAGGGAGTAAGGCTTTGTCTAAGATAATTGTAGCTAACTCTAGATTAATTAAGTATACAGAGCTGACTTAAGGTCAGCTCGGCTGAGCTTGAGTGTTCTATAGGACATAGGCATTCAACTTTCCATTGCGTTAATAGGGGTGAATGAAAAGGATTCATCGCCGTCATTAGGAGGACCTCAGCACCATACTTGGAGGTTCCCTTTCTTGAGCTCAATATCTGGATTAAAAGCTCTCTTCTCTGCTACTACACCATTGCTCTTTCTCTACCCTATTATCCATCAGTTTCTAAGGTCACTGTTTGCCCTTCTGTCCTCCAGGACTGCAAGGGTAAGAAGTTAGTGTACCAACCCGTCATCAAATCTCTTGGTGCTAGAGGACCAATAACATGTCATTTTAATGCTAGTCAATTCTCCATTGAAGCATAACACCTTGAGAGTGTGTGGGCATTGAATTATTAATACACATCATCTGGATAAGTATTTATTTAGAAAACTCAAATCACAATTTGAATATGTTATTGGCTTCTGAGACTATCTTTCTGTGGAATACAAATTAGGTATCATCACAGCAAAGGGTCTGAGAGTCACTCATCACTTCCTAATCACACTGTTTATGATAAATTAGAATTAGATGAGAGGGACTAGAGTTGAAACGCTGATTTGATTATAATGATTTAACGTCTGTATTTCGTGGTGAGTATGCTCCGTCAATGAGGCAAAGTGATCCACCAGTCACAGACTGTTATGGCAACGGCTCCTATGTGTCTTTATTCACGTCCATAATTTGTGGAGATAAAGTGTTTTATTGAGAAGGGAAAAATTACATACACTGAGTGATTTTTTCTTTGCTCCATTGTATCTGAAGAATTCTGGTAGACAGCTGTAGCCCAGAAAACAGCCCAGCTGCTTTCCAACTGCTGAATGTTAGAAAGAACACAATTCATAACTAATGAAAATTTCTGCAGGCAAAGATAATCTCATAAAGTCTAATAGGATTCCATCTTGAAGTGCCATGGGGGGAAGTCTGGGCTATTTAACCCGCAGAATATCTGCGACTCAAGACAAATAGAATTTGTGGTTTCTGTATCATTGTAATGGAAAGGGGCAGAAGGAAGTAGACCTTACCCGTGACAAGAGGAACACCTCATGCTTTTGTGCACATCACACAAAATTACAGAAAACATCACAAATTACTTCAACCATATTTCTATACGCATTTGCACTGGCAAGAGGTCCACAGAACAGTACCTCTCCATGCTACATTTTTCAAGAACAATAACTACCTGGGGTTGTGGAGTGCCAACTCTAAAATGTTAAAAATGCATTCTTCCCCCACAGACATCAAGAATAATACAAGATCAGCCTCCAAGATATTACACACAGAAGAATTGTAGAGTTTATACATTTTTATTTTTCTAAATTTATTTTTGATAAAAAAATATTAATTGTGCAAGTTCGTGAAGTCCAGTGTTGGACACCCGCAGAAGACATGAAATGGTCAGCTCTAGCTTACCTTTATCCATCCACCTCCTACTTCATAACCTGTGCAATTACTAGTTTATTTAAAATATGATGTTTTTAGAGCCTCTACATACAAATACGGTGTTTTTGTTTCTAGTTTATTTTGCTTAATGCTGCCTACTTCTATTTTTCTAAAATATTCTGTTCTTTCTGTTGCTGAATAGTGAATAATGAATATCATTATTCATTCATTCATTCATTCATCCATCCATCCATCCACCCTTCCATTCATTGATGGGAAACTAGACTGATTTCACATCCTAGGTACATGATTAGAATAAACTTAATCATGTGCTTTATATCTAAACACTCTAAGGTTGTAATCTCAAAAAGTAATCCATTTTTACACTAACTGTAGAGTACTCACCATTTGCAAGGTAAAACTGAACAGCAAACATTTTTGGAGGATGCTTGTGCTTCATAATAACTATAATAAAGGGAAGTTATAGAAGAAAAATCATGAATGTTTGGATTCAGGAAAAAAATGTCTCCGGAATGTTCTTAGTTTTTATAACTTCATCGAACATCCTTTGAAAATGGTTAAAAGGGGAATAATGGGAACAGTTTGCCTTTTTGTCACAAAGGGACTGGATGATTTATTTATACATGAAAATATTCAGCAAGGATTTGTGCATGTTTCTGGCCCTTAGTAAACATCAGACTTTGGAAATACCTGGACTAAGAGGGAAAAGAAAACAAGTGCAGAGTAAAATGACTTCTCTGAGGTCATTCAGAATGCTGGAGGCTGTACAGGGTGCCACTCCTGGTGAGGGCTTTCTCTGGCCCTCTAGACTACAGACATCTGCTACAACCCCCTGCTGACACAGGAGCATCTCAGCCCCAGAGAGCACCCTAGGCCTTCAGGGAAGTAATCCACCCTCTCCATCAAAAGTGATTATAATCTGCTGATTGGAAGGCAGCTCAGTAAGTGATATATCCCTCTGTTCAGTGAAAGTCATGACTCCTAAATTACATGTCTGCCATGTTACCATAGGCTGACCAGGGATTTAGAATACAGAGTCAGAAGCAGGAGGAGGTCTAAATAAAGATACATAACTCTTATTTACAAAAAGGAAATAACATGTGCAATAGCAAAAGCCAAGAGGTAAAGATTTGCTTCACAAGTAGATTTGTTAAATGATTCTAATTAATTTTCTTTTCAAAATTTAATTCAAAAGCTAGCTTTCTGGCATCTATTTTGAACATGTTGGGCTCTTCTCTATTGGTACATGAATAATTAATGTACGCAGCAGTGTTCTGGCGGCTGTGTATTTCAGTAGTGTAATCATAGTGATCTATAGAACGAGTGTGCCTTTGCATGTAGCCATTTGGAATTGCCCTGATTAAGCTTTTCAAAGATTGTGCTAATTAACAGTTCTCTCAATAGAAGTCAGTGCTCATAAAACTTACAGGAGTGTTAAGGACAACAGCTTGCCTTGAAGATATGATAAATAATCCACGATCATAGGAGTCTCCTGACAGAAACCATTTCTAGTGGTAGCATATAAAAGCCAGATTGTATACCAAATCAAAACCATTGATTATTCCAAGGACTGAGGTTTATCAAATCTAAAACAATTTATTTTCATTCATCTTGCTGGTTTTATACTGGCTTTATACAGTCAATGTATTATACGTGTCATAAAGTATGTGCAATGTTTATGGTATTTTATATTTATTTATTTATTCATTCATTCATTTATCTATCAATTTATTTATTTATTTTTGGCTCCTTATCTTTTACTGAAAGTCTTGGTTGTGATTCTGGGCAAGATGGAGGAAACACACTCTGCCCCATGCCAACACTGAAAGCAGCCCTCAATCCTGCACAGTGTGTGCACAGCAGCTACCTCAGGGTTATGGCTACTTGGCAGATCCAAGCCAAATTCAAACTTCTTCATAACAAGTCAAGCTTTTGCCAGGTTTCTTTCTCTATTTAACCTACTATGAACCAAACACAGCACTGACATATAGGTGGACCTCAGTACCATACAGAGCTACAGGAGGAGCTCTTTAGCTCCAGCTAGGCAAGCAAAGTCTCTGTGCTCAGACACTGTGGAGCGGGGATGGCGTTCTGTAAAGTTTTTCTTTTCTCTAGTCACTTATACCCCACACCCTGGGTATATAATGCAGCAGGTACATTGCCAACAATAAGACCCAGCAGGACCCAGAACTAGGACAATTGCATTGCAGACCTGACTTTCTGATCAGAATGATGTAGGACCAGAAGGGTAGGATACATCTCCAATCTTCATGGAGAAAGTCTCAATCTCTCCCCCATTTATGCTCTCTCCCCTCTTCCTCCTTCCCTCCCTCTCTCCCTTTCAACCTATATATGAGCACATTGTGGATATGTTCAAAGAGTTGGGGGTGGGGGAAGCACATCTTTCGACAAGAGATCCAAAAGGGGTTATCTCAGGGAAGCAGAAAATACAATGGAGATAATGAAGATGAAGAAACTCAAGAAGGGGTCCCTATAATTATATATGAACTCCTGAACAAATGTCTACTCCCCTCAGATAGGGAATTAACAACCGACCAAAATAAAGGTACTTCCTAAGTTGAACTTAGTGAACCAGTGAGTTTATTAGGGAGTATGTGCTGTGAGATCTGAATGTGTTGCTCTGATTAATTAATAAATAAAGTAGATTGGCCAGTAGCCAGGCAGGAAGTATAGACAGGACAAAGAGAGAGGAGAATGCTGGGAAAAGGAAGGCTGAGGAGGAGACGCTGCCAGATGCCGCCATGAGAAGCAGATGTAAAGATACCAGTAAGCCATAAGCCACGTGGCAACTTATAGATTAATAGGAATGGGGTAATTTAAGATATAAGAACTAGATAACAAGAAATCTGTCATGGCTATACAGTTTATAAGTAATATAAGTGTCTGAGTGATTATTTTATAAGTGGGCTTCAGGACTGCGGGGACTTGGCAGGACCTGGAGTGAAACTCTCCAGTGACAAGTATGGGTGAGGGGTTACCTATGGGAGCAAAAATGACTCAAAAGCAGTTGCATCACTGAAATACTACTGTAGCATGGGTTCATGAAGAAGAAGGAGGGGACCTAGAAAAATCTTGTTAGTTTCAGGAATTTCCTGAAACTACTGAGTTGTTTACTCCCTGAGTTTTAAGGACACTCATCTTAGAATATGCTGAGTCTTAAAGAGATTCCCTGCAGCACAGAATGTCCCAACTTGGAGGAAATTGCTATTCAACTGCCAATCATAGAAGTGGGGTCTCTGTTCTCAACAGAACCTAAGTGATTACTTTCTCTAACAGAATTCTGTCTCGTGACATGGACTTAAGAAAGTCCAATGTACAAATTCATCATTACCCATCATACTGAGGACTGAGTAAAGGCCATCTCACAAAGGAGAGGACAATCAAAACATAGCAGAGATATTGGTATTATCTGGCAGAAAACACAGAGAGTATACTGTAAAATGTGGTAGACGAAGGGAAAATACTATTTGAAATTAGTGAGGAGACTAAATTCTTTTTTTAAAGTACTGAAAATATGGTGAAGAGAATAAAAAAGGTAAAACTACCATGGTTAAATAAATTCTCTAGATGTGCTCTGTGACAAAATAGAGATATCACAGTAAAGGACATAGACATCTAAAGAAAAACCAGTAGAAGCTATCCAGCTGATAATTCCCAACAAAAAGAAGAGATATTGAACAACAAATGAGCCAAGCCTCAAGTGCCAGCAGGGTCACATCTGACATGAATGTTTCATAAGATTCACAGAGGAAAGTGGGAACAGTGTGACACACTGAAGTAATGTCCAGTTTGGTGAAAGAATCTCCATATTTAAAAAATCTCTGCCAATTCCAAATAGGAAAAACCCAAATAAACTCATACCCAGGCAAATCATAACAAAAAATTAAAAACTAAAGAAAATATTTTGGAAGGACATTACTATAGGCAATCCATGGTTTCAATCCTTCTTTGAAGGATTTATCTAAATTGTTCTATCATTACTAAAAACTCAAGAGTCAGATATTG